>LPNX010492380.1:624909-641070 GCA_001517045.1 Pseudotsuga menziesii
AAACGGGGTCAAAACTAGGGACATTACAATGTGACAAGATGGATGCACATTGAAAATTTTCAACTACCTAATATAATGATGATGGGACACCTCAACTAACTAATATAATGATGATGGGACACATGATTCTAGAAAGTGTGAGGCATCCTTCTCTCCATAAATCCCGCTAACCAAAACTCATATATCTCGATGGAGTTCTAAGGTTGGTGATGGTGTACCATTTGTTCTCTCTATATCTAAATTGTTGTCCTTCTTCTCACCATCCTTTAATGATGTCATGGTAATAGTGCTCCTCATAGAATAGTATTAATCATGCAATGTTCAACTCTCAGTAATTCATAATACATATCTAGGATGCCACATTTATATAAGGCTATATGGATACTCTTTTATGTAAATATTGTTGAAGGTTGACCTAACAAATTACAAAAGAAGACAAAATTTAATCTTATAGCATGAAGTTTGATGTAGAAGTAGATTTCCTGATCCATGTTGATGTGAGGGACAAATATGGCTTGGGGAGTTGTTGTTAGCTTGTGTAGAGCCTTAGATAAAAGGTAGGGATATTGAAGGCGATGACAGTTTGGTGCACAAACCCTAGCAACGATTGGAGAAATGATGCCTTCTTTCTCAACAATTGGTTAATGGTTAATATTCTTACTTTCCATTGAATGTTACCTGGTCTTTTTGTCTTACTGTCTTCCTAACTTGTTTCCGCTTTGTGGCTTTTATTTGTTTCTAGTTCCCTCACGGTTGGTTTATGTGTAGTCTGTCTTGGTTTTCCTCTTGCCATTTTTTATGGGTTTTGTCAGGATGGTCCACATCTCCACTGTTATTCTTTCTGATTGTCTCAGGGACATGTTTACATTTAGCTGTGGTATCTCTATTTAGTTCTTATCTCATTTTTTTCTGCTAGTGGTTTTCTCTCGTTAGCACAGGGTTTTATTCCACAGATAACCTGACTTGGTTGCTCTTGGCCTTGGCTTACAGATTTTTCCTTACCGAATTACTATTTGTTTCTTGGCTTGTCTTCTGTTGGGTCTTAGGTTATTGTTTTTTCACTTACATCATTATATCTTTCAGGGTTTTCAGGAGTTAAGTCTACGCAAGCTGTAGACCTCGTACTATCCTGATTAAAAAAGTGGGAACCTTTGATTATTGTTTTATTTGGGGTTTCTTTTGGTGCATGTCTAGTTTCTTTGTATGTTAGTGGTCTTGTGTCTCTGTCAATATTCATTTTGTAGGGTTTTGTTTTATACTCTGCTGGTGCTTTGTGTTGTTTTCCTTTGGGGATGGTGCAACCATCGGGGTTGTCTTCCGACTTCCGGGTTAACCCTAGTGTGAGGGTTCATTTTTCAAAGTTGTCCTCGACTTCCTCCTTGGACCTTGTGATGGTCATAGAATATTCTTTGTCGGCCACTCATGATGGGATTCTTCCAGTGGGGGCATCCCATCATAGTTCCACGGTGACGGCGGATGGAAAACCTAGGGTGCATGGTCGTCGTTTGTCAAAATCTGTTCCCTTGCACACGACCAAGATGGTATTTGAAAAAGTAAAACCTGGAAGGTTGGTGTATGTCCTGGGGCGTGACGTAACATTAGATATGGTCATTCCTCTCTCGTAGCATGTGCTTCTTATCCGTTTCAAATATGTTAGATTATCCCTCCTGGATATATTGCCTTGGGTTAGGGACATCTGGAAGCCTATTCATAAATCTATCCCTAAAGTAGTAATGTTGGTTAATGGGTGGGTTTTATTTCAGTTTTTGTTCGTCGATGACAGGGTCACCATTAAGTCTCAGTACTGGATCCCGGGGATGGGTTCGCTAGTCCTTGGGCGTTGGCACGTGGGTTTCGACTCGAGCATTGAACGTGTGGTTCATCGTCATATATGGGTGTTATTCCCTAATTTTCCAATTCAGTGTTGGAACCTCCATGGTTTTATGGCGGAAACAAAATCTATCGACACCTTTATTCTTATGGAGGAAGAACTCCTGTTAGGCTTTGATCGATCCATGTTGCGTGTTCTTGTGGATATTGACTTGTCTATGGGTTTGTCGGAGGAGTTAGAGATCATTTGGGATAAAGGCTCATTTGTCCAACGGCTCGACTCCTGGAAGGTGGATTTTCGTGCCACCGTTATTGGAGGACAGGTCATTCCAAGTTTGTTTTCCCTTTGACAGATCGGTCCTATGGTGTTGCTAGTCTCTCTGTGGATGAACAGGATCTGGCCGAAGGATATCAACTATCTGTTGCCTTTTGACAATACTTTTGCTTTGGAATTTGTTGGTAAGTTTGTTTCTAGTGTCCTACTCCTTTTGAAGTTTATTGATTTGACTGATATCTTTGGCTCTGTATCCCTCTTGGATGTTCTTGAGCCTTCTTTGGACCATCGAATGACTGATATAGATCCTCCCTCTGTTTCTCTTGTGTTGTTGGGTGTGTCTATGAATGTGGGGGTGGTAATTGCGGATTTCTCTATTGCTAAGGTTTTGCATTCTTCGGGGGAGGAAAGGGTTCCTTTTAATTTGTTGGATTTTTCCACCTCTTCCTGTGTCGTGCTTGGATGGGATCAATATTTATCTTTCTCCATCCTCATTACATGATGAGATGTTGGTGTCTACGGTACCTTCTCCTTTGTCCGAAGATGTTGTGGTGCCATTGTCCACTCCTACTTGTCACTCTTTTAACCCTATTCCTATTTATGTTTTGGTTGAATTTCTTTATGTTGAGATCCTTCCACTTCCATCGGTCAATCAGGGTTTTGTAGCTGTCAGAAAAAGAAAAACAATTCTTCCAAAGATATACGGGGTCTTAAGGATGCCATTAGGGAGCAGTATTTTGTCAACCCTAGGGTTGCTCCTCTATCTACGCGAGGTTTTACCGTCTGTCTTGTGTCTACTTCTCCTCAGGAACTTAGAGAAAGTGCGGCCACTCCGAAGGTTATCCGATGAATCTAGTTTCTTTCAATTTTCGAGGGTTGGGAGAGGGACCAAAATGAGCCGCATTCAAAAGAATTTTAGATATTTTTTCCCGATGGTTGTGTTTATCCAAGAAACCATGTCTTCTGGGGATGTTGCGTGCAATTACTTTCTAAGTTACGTTCGGGTTGGTTTGCTAGCGCTCTGGATTCCTATGGATATTCTGGTGGTACATTGGTGGGTTGGAATCTTGTGTTGGATGATCTGAAAGCCTTCAATACTTGTGCAGGTCTTATCTAAAAGGGAGGCTCAAAGGGTTTGGTGAGCAGGTGCACCTGCTAGATGTTTACGACCCCTACTCTAATAGGGTCTCTTTCTAGGAAAGAGTCAAGGTTGTTGGTTTGGTCACCCTTCCTTATCTAATCTTAGCCGGGGATATGAACTTTATGTGGTCGGCTGATGAATATTGGGGTTCTGGCTGTTCTATTGATCCTTTGAAAGATTACTTCCACTCTATTTTTTATGAGGCAAATCTGGTGGATATTGCACCAAGCTACTTGTCTTCAACCTAATCAAATGGTAGGTGTGGTGATATTGGCATCGCCAAAAGACTTGACAAGTATTTTATATCTGATTCATTATGTCATTTATTGGGTAGGTTCAAGAGCTAGAAACTCTCTTCTGGTTTCTTTGATCATAAAGCCATTGTATTACAACTTGAATTTAATAAGAGTAAAGTTCTGTATCCTTTCAAATTTAACTCTTCGTGGATGGCTATGGATGACTTCTATATACTGATCAAATCTAAGTGGGCATTACTACATGAATAGGTTTTTTCTCATTACTATACTATTCAGGCTTTACTCTTCAAATTATCAAAGTTGCGGTCAGTTGTCAGAGATTGGGAGAAAGTTGAAATAAGGAAGGAAGATAGAACACTTCGTTTTATCGAAGACAAAATTCAGGGATTAGATGATGATATGGGTGCGGGTTTTTTCAACGCTGAGAAAGTTAAATACATCCAAAATCTCTTCCACCAAAAACAGACTATTCTTCTCACAATGAAGAAACTCTTCAGCTAAAGAGTAGGGCTATTTGGCTTCTTGCAGGAGATGAAAATACCAAATATTTTCATAACTTCACTAATCGAAGAAGGATCAAAAATTCGATATGGGAAATTGTGGATGATTATGGTAATCTAGTCTCTGACCAAGAATCTATTAAAGAAGGGGCTATCTCATACTTCTCTAGCTTATACAAGGATCCAAAGATTGCAAATATTACTGATCAATTGGAGGTTCTCAAACTTAATTTGATTATGTTTAATGAGGAGGAGTATCGTCTTCTTGGGAAACCCATTGGGTTAAGTTAGGTGGAACATACTCTGAAAGAATTTGCAAAAGACAAGAGCCCTGGTTCCAATGGGTGGACTTTGGAATTTTATCTCCATTTCTTTGAGATGCTTGGTTCTAAGCTTGTGGAGGCCATTGAAGAGACTATAGTTACTGGCCTCATCCTTGACAGTTTGAATACCACCTATTTGACCCTTATTCCAAAAAATGATAGACCCACTTCTTTTGTTGAGTATCGTCCTATTGCTTTATGGAATCTTCTGCACAAACTTATCAGAAATATTATTGCTAGAAGGATGAAGGGGGCTTTGGGTAAGGTTATTTCAACTAAGCAGTTTGGATTTCTTCCAGAGCACTAGATTCTTGATGCGGTGGGTAGATGTTCAAGAAAATTTACATTCGATTAAGATCAATAATCTTTTTACATTGGTTCTGAAACTAGATTTGGAAAATACTACGATAAAGTGGATCGTTCTCTTTTACATCTGATCCTCCTTCAGATTGGTATTCCTCGAAAAATTACTCAGTGGATTATGTCTTGCATGAATACTGCTTCTTTTGAAGTTTTGATAAATGGATCACCATCGACTTTCTTCAAAGGGACTCGTGGAATATGCCAAGGTTTCCCATTATCTACATATCTATCCTTATTAATTATTGAGGGCCTGAGTTTGCTTCTTAAAAGGATAAGGAGGAGAAGCTTATCAAAGGGGTGAAGGTCTCTAGGACTATTTGTGTTACCCATACTCTTTTTGTTGATGACATTATCATTTTTGGGTGTGGGATCTATGTTGAGTGGCTCTTCAGCAAGGGACTGATTGAACTATTATGTCATGCTTCAGGAATGAATTTTAACCTTATTAAATCTTGTTTCAGACACAGTGGGGTGGATGATAACACTTTACATGAAATTGAGAATCTTCTCTGTTCATAGCAAAGATCTGGATGTCGGCATCTCTTATTTGGGTTTCTTCCTCAGATCAAATTCTTATACACAATCTGACTGGGATTGGATTGTTCATAAAATTCAATTTTGGATGAGTCATTGGTCTTTGAATTGGCTCTCTCTGGGTGGTCGTTTGACCTTAATCAATTATGTCTTATAATCGATACCAGTTTATTGGTTTTCTTTATTTAGGGTTCCCACTGGTATCTTGGTTATTCTTCTAATATTGTTTTTTAGATTTCTGTGGAGGGGTTCTCAGAATCTTGATAAATTCCATTTGGCGGATTGGAGCTCGATTTCTTTGCCCAAGGGGTGGGGAGGATGGGGCATAAAACACGTAGGTTTTTTCAACATTGCCCTCTGTGATAAAGGTCTATGGCGTGGTATTACAATGTCCAACTTATGGTGTTCTATTCTCAAGTCTAAATACATGAAGATATTACCTATTGATTTGTGGTTGTGTAATCCGTTGTCATCTACTAAAAATTCTTTGACTATCTGGTGTAGTTTGTGCTCGGCTCTCCCATGTATCTTACAGGACCTTTGTTGGTTAGTGGGAAAATGAAATCATATTATTATTGGGATGGATCAGATTGTTGGGATTGGTCACTATAAGTTTTCTGATAATCTTTTGTCTAGTCTTGAAGCTAAGAATATTATGGTTTTAAAACATGTTGTTGTGGACTGTGAGGACCCGACCACAGGTTGGTTGTCGGCTCATTTTCTGGGGTTGTCTGGTATGGAAGCTTTGGAGTGGGAGGGTTTCACTGATAAGCTGCGGGAGTCAGGTATTTTTTTCATGGGTGAACTCGATTCATTGGTTTGGTCTAGTAATATGGTGACTGGTTCAGTCACATCCTGCTCGGCTTATTTCTCCTTACTTAAAAATAATTTGGCTTTACAACTAGCCTGGTGGCATACAATCTTATGGAAGGGGAGGGTATCACCCAAAGTAAAATGATGTTCCTAGCTCACACTGAACCATAAGATCTTGAATTGGGACATACTTTAGCGGAGGGGCTTCCATGGTTCAAGTTGATGTATCTTCAGTCTGAATGAATTAGAGACTATCGAGCATCTTTTTTTCCTATGTCCATGTTTTCGAGGGTTGTGGATGCACTTGTGTGCCTTGATAAATTGTCATTGAACTTGGGGTGTGGGTAATTCATCTAAATTTCTATTAAAGATTTAAGATCACTCAACCATCCCTCTTGAGTTGGATTTATAGTGCATTTGGGACTACTGGTGTATGAGGAATGGCAATATATTCCAGTTGATTCCCATTGATTTTGGACACACTGTGCTTAAGACCCTGTCTAGATTTGAACTTGGCTTCAACCCTGGCCCTCGTTCAAGAACCCGAAACATTTGTTATCCAAGTCTGGCTGTTGTTGATAGGATTTTTTTTTCAGGGGGCAAACAACATGGCTTGTGTGGAGCAGGCATGGTGATTCAATTGGGGGTGAATCATTCTTTTAGGCTTTGTATGAATGCTGGAAAGGGATCAAATACTCGTGTAGATATTTTGGCTCTTTGAGGGCTCCAGTACTTTGCTAATGTCCATGGAGTAGGGATAAAGCTGGTCTTGGGTGACTCACAAGTTATTATTGAATGGGCTATGCATAGACAAAATTTTCAGTCCTTGGTTCTTTCCTATTGGATTTGTAGAGTCAAGAAGTTGTTGGATGATTCTCCCATATTTCCTTGTCAACATATCTACCATGAATTTAACTCTCAAGCAAATGTACCATCAAAGATGAGGATTTAGTTGGCTTCGGACTCGTTCAGTTGGAAGGAATTATCTATTGATGGGATCATTTATGAAGGATTTTTGTGCTGTCTCTAATTTTACATTTTCGTTTGAGCTGGAGATCTGTCTTTGTGGTCCTTTTTGGGTAGTGGTTTGTAGTAGACATGTATTGTCTCATTAGCTTGACTCTAAGTAGCTGTATATGTTAATTTTGGAGTTTTGATTATGACTGTGATATTTGTGATTAGATCACGTCTTAGGTTTGCTCATTGATAGCTTGATGTATGATTATAGCACAGACTTGAACTCACTGTTTTAGAGTGTTGTCATTGATAGCTTGATGTATGATTATAGCACAGACTTGAACTCACTGTTTTAGAGTGTTGTCGATGCATTACTGTTCAAATGATCTTTGGAGTATGTAGTTGCTGTCTTTTTTATACAGTTTTATATAATATAAGGTTGTCCTTTTCCGTGTGAAAAAAAAGGATATACACCTACTACTATCAATTTCCTTGTTTACACTTTTATGTGCATGACAAGATATCGAATCATGTTGGAGAAAGGGAATATTCTTAATATACCAACCAAAATATGGAATTGGGATCTTTTTGCATGTTGTGATTTATAATAGAATATTCAATTTCTTGTTCACTAGGGTTGGAAATGGTTAGTATCCATGTCTCTTCTTTGTACGTTTTAAAGAGTTTTCTATATTTAGAAAAATGAGAAAGGTTGGTCATGTTGAAAGTATCAATGTATATACTTTTGGTTCCTTCATTTACTTTGAATTTAGTATTTGAGAAAATATATATATATATAGTTGTTCATAATTGTGGAATATTTTCAAAAATTAATTTATGTACAAGTTTTGAAACTTTCCTAATGTTTTGAGGCAAAGAGTAACTAAATGATGAGTTTAAAAAGGGAATAAATGTAAGTAACAAATATACAAAAAAAAAAAAAAAGGGCCAGATTCATATTATTAGATATTTTGATAAAAAACCTATTAGATACATAAATAGTTAGATAAATATTTATAAAAAAAAACTTTGTATTTTCAAAGTTTTTTCAAAATTAAAATAAAAGAATAATATACTAAAACATTGATTTTATACATAGTAAGAAATAAATAAATTAGAAACTTAAATGTTTAAAAAATGAAAGGAAAATAATATTAATAAAAGCTGAGAAATTAGATGAACAGTATAGTGTACCACATAAAAAGCACAATGAAAATGAAAAGTACAAGAGAAGGGAAGAATTATGAACAAATTAATGAATTATTTAAAATTTAAAAAGATGAGAAAAGTATTTGAACGAGTTTAAATCCATCTTAACTATGGTTCTACCAAGCGCCGAGAGGGAACAAGTTCTCTCGAGATGCAAACCCTTTTTAATTTATAAAAATGTCTAATAAGTATTCCTACTTGGTCAACTTGCTTAAGTAATTTCAAAATAGGGTAGAAGAAAATGAGTTGAGTAACATTAATAATCATATAATCAAATAATTTTCCAAAATTGCTTTACTTGTCTTTCTTTAAAACTAATAATGAATATTAAGAGTAGTTAATGATTAAAATATCCATATAAAATTTTAAAATCTAGATTTCTAGAATAAATTGGAATTTGAAAAACATTTTACCATTAATTGAAGATTTTAAACATTTATCTAAATGTTTTTGAGAAATGACTTGTTTTTCTTTATGACTAAAAATAAACATTTACATGTTAGGGATAACATTGACTTAGGAATGAGCAAGGATGTGTGGTTTTTTTAGTGGCCCGTGGTTTCTTGCTAGTTGTATTAGCATTTAAAGAACCTTATAAATATGGTTGTAAAATCTAGTCTTGTTATTGTAATCGCTATTATTTTGTAAAGTCAAGGAAATGTGTTGTACAATTTAGTTAATTTAAAATTAAATTTGATATGTTCTTGGTTTTATAATTTTTCTTTTACTACTCAAGTCAATTGAATTTTACTACTAATATTTTACTACTCAGTTTGTAAGATTATGAGTATTGCTCTAATATGGTTTTATATTTATGAGTATAATATTTTTGTATTTTATATTATTTTAATTATAAGCCAACATGTTTTAAATTTTATTTTTTACTTTTTATTATTATTATTTTTATTGAGCCGACATGTGCCACCTCAGCGTTACAGACAAGACACATCTCATCTATTTGAGATGTAGAAAGCGCCTCTCGGCCCAATAACCTTTTTAATAATCAACGATTAAATAATATAAGACCAAACTTTAATAAGATGAAAACAGCAGAAAAATTAGATGAACAATATAGTGTACCACATAAAGAGCACAATGAAAATGAGAAGTATTAGAGAAGGGAAGAATTATGTTGAATCATTTAAACTTTAAAAGATAAAAAGATGAGAAAAGTATTTGAATAACCTTTTTAATAATAAAATTTTAAATAAAATAAGGTTAAACTTTAATAAGATGAAAAAATATATGAATAATTTTTTTATAATAATTAAAGATTTTTTTTAAAATAAGACAACATTTTCTATTTCCTTTCAAAAGATTTACAAAAAGAACATTTAAAATGAGCCCTCTCTATATAGGGAAAAATGAGCTTATAGTTTCAGAAAATTAAAGTTTTCCTCTAAATGATATGAGGCTAAACCATCGAGTCTCAGAATTCTTTAATACATAATACTTGCAAGTATTCATAATAAAAAAGTAAGCAAGAACAAAACAAAACTAGCCTATATCGTGCTTATATCAGGCTTGATATCAGTGTCAGCAGGGGATGAGTCCATGGAGTCTACTAGCTTGATTCCCAGGTAACCCCCAATTTGATGCAAATGGCGGGAGAGTTCATCCAACTTTAAGAGAATTTCCTCTTGAGCTTCCTCTCTTTCCACAAGGGCACGACCTAGAAAATATTTTTTTCTACCAACAGCAGTCCATTGTTTTCAGATGAAGGGAGGTTCGTCCTCTTGAATAGCCTAGGTCAGGGACTAGGGCTTCAATTTCATTTTTCACCTCCTTGTTAGTGAGATATCCTCTGGTGAGTTGAGCCTCACTTTTTTTTTCTTCAATATCCTCTTTAACATGGTCTGGAATCTAATTTCTAAAGAGACGGGTTGAATGCACTATGCTTCACATGGCTCTGTTAGGGGGACCAGAGGGGCTAGACGAGGGATTGCGAGTGCAATTTTGCAGAGGCATGATAGTGGGAGCAGAGTGGAGCGAGTTCAGGTATGAAGGGGCCCGAAAAGGTGGCTGAAACGAAACAAGAGCTCAAAGGGGCTCACAGTCAGACCGCGAAGGAATCTCCACAGGCTTTAAACGACTTAAGGGCTCACACGATTTATACGGATGAAAGGAAACAGAAACAAAAATAGGAAGGTAACTAAACAAAAAAACCAAGTCACATGCAGACTAGAGCTTACTGGAGTTCCTCCCAGAAGCACCGGGAGTCGGGCCTAAAGCATTGTAGTGCAAAAGAAACTGCCACCAAACCGTTCGCAGAGCACCTCTAGAATCAAAATCAAACTCGCAAAGAGTGGACCCTAACACCCTGGACTTGTGAAGGGTGACTCTTTGAACCAAAACCATTGGTAGAAAAACCCACAAATAACTAGAACCAAAATCGCATGTAGCTAAATTTCCTGATGACCAAGTCCATAGGTTTCCAGACTCCATGGGGAGACCAGAATCAGATGATCAACCTAATCTACCACATTCAGATAATTTCCAAAGGCAAAATGAAAGTCGTCTTGTGCAATCCATGAGATAATCCATAGCATTTATAGTCTGATTCCACACGTAACCATCCCGTGAGCTGATGAGCAGCCTCCACCACCTGCTATCAAATGCATTCAAAATCATAATGAAATCGACTGGAAGTTTAATGATGTAAAATTTCTTCTATGTACGCATCCTCCTCGCCCATCCTCTCAGTGTTCGGCCACACTCAAGTGTGCATACTACGAGCCTCCAAAAACATCCATCATAAGAGGAGTTGTATTATCCACCTTCAAGGATGATGAGGTGTTAGCACAAGGTTCATGCAAGTCCACCGCGTCCCACTCATGTCCCTTCCCATCGAGGGTGAATAATAATCAAAGATTAAAACATATAAGGATAAAAAGATTAAATGATATAAGGATAAACTTTAAAAAGATGAAAAAAGATTGGAATAACCTTTTTTAAAGAATAATCAAAGATTAAATAATATAAGGATAAAAAGGGAAGAAGGCATGCTAAAAGGCTGGAGAATATTTTTAGATATAATTAAGAAGAACTAAAATAATATAATTAGAAAGCACTTAATAATAAAATACAACAAAGTATGAAACATGAGAAAGGTATGAAAACACATACTGACAAAGTAGAAAGCTTCTGGAAATACATAAATACCAAGACTAAAGCAAGCTTGGATAATGGATTGTTGGCATTGGCTAAGCTTATATTGATCCGATTATAGTATTTAGATGTTTTTCCCTGCCAACTATTTCTTTAATGATGTAATTTGAATAATGAGGATTATGACTTTAGTGTAATACAAAATGAGATGTTTAGTGTTTTAGGAGTGACCTAATAGTAGATTTTGCATCATTATTGTGAAGGGAATGTACTATGTTCTTAATGGTAGGCTTGGATATAACTAGCTCGATTAATGTAGGATTTTCAACAAGAGAATGGAATTTGGTAAAGAGAATGGAATTTGGTAAACACTTTTATAATCGAGAGTGTTTGTTTTATATTTAATTTTTTTGAATAGTTGTATGAGGGTTTGTTGCAGCTGTAACTTTTTTCCCAAATTTCTAAAAAAAATTTTACCCTACAAATTTGGTTCTTTCGAGGTTGAATTGAGGTCAACTGTTTTCATTCATTTCGGAAGTTGAATGATCTAAAATTGTTAATGCTTTTGACTGTGGAACTTAACATTTTTTATTTATTTTTGAAATGGTTTGGTTTTATCGTTGTTGGAGAATTGTTGTTGACAAGTGGTTAGAGTTTTAGTCTTCTAAGTCGTCGTTGTTTTGGAGGGAAGATGGCAAACGTTCCGACAGATAGCTCCGATTTTTGCCGATGTCTTGGTTTTATTGACCAACTTTTTACTTTGTGATTTTTGTTTTTGCTATCAAAACGGTTTTGATGATCGATCGAAGGGGCTAGTCCTTTGTGTTGCTGACACGACGACAGCATTGAGCCTTTGGTCGCCGATACATAGTCCTCAAAGTTTTCAATCGCCGATGATTTTTGTTATTGCGGAACCCGTTGTCTATCCACTTTCCGCCGTTGCGGTTTTCTAGTAAACTATCTCGCCAACGATTAGTGGTTCTGAGCTTCGACCTTTAGCGTTAGAGTTGCCGACCGTCGATGTTTTTATGTTGACTGCGGAGCTTTTAGTCTGTTTGTCTCCTGCCGTTGTGGCTGCGTAATGAACTATTCTACCGACGCATTATGGTTAGTCCTTCCGATCGCCGATGCCTATGTGTTTAGTGGTAGTGGTTCCGATCTCCAATGCATGTATGATAGTTTTTAGTGTTTTATTTTGTCGCAGAACTTTTAGTCTGTATGACTTCTGCCATTGCGGCGGCTTAGTGAACCGACTGTCCGACATATAGTTGTTCCATTCACCGATGAAGAGCTTGTCCGCCTGATACTTAGTATTTTTCCCACTAGTGAGGGTTTTTTTTGCCATTTTTGTGTGCTTTTACTCTATTTTTTGGGACAGCGGAGTTTCTCCTTGGGTTTTGGCCAAGTCTAGTTTTTCTCCGAGATGAAGAGCGCAATTTAGGGTTTGGATTGGTGGTTACATTGTTATGATTCATACTTTCATTAGAGGATTTCAAATTAGTCCAGATGCAGCCTAGATTGAGATAATCTGTTTTATTGGGCTTGTGATTTTAATTTGGATAGTGGTTTTAGCGGTTTTCAAGACACAAACTCGCAGGATTTCTTTGTGTCGTCATTTTTATTTTCATGCATTAAAATTGTGTATAGTTTATCTTCCAGAATGCATACCGAGAAGGTAAATGGAATGATACAGTTTTTGGTTATTTATGACAGGATGATTGTTGCTGCAAAAAAGACATATCTAAAAGACAAAGTAGAAGGGAGTTGGCTGAGGAAAAGAAAAGTAAGAAGCAGAGATGTTGCTCAAAAAAGAAGAAAGTGAAGGTCTGAGATCAACAAGATCTCAAGAATACCAACATATTACTGAGCAGAATCGATAGCAACAGAGGCCCAAGCTTGGGAAAAGGTCATCAGTTACCAAGCTGGTCCCTTTTTTATAAAGTGCCCTTAAATCTTAATCTGAAATGTAACGTATTGTATAAATCATGAGCACTCACTAAAAGACAAAATTGTGAGATTAAATGATTGGGGGGGGATCCCAAAGGTCATAGGGCGAGCCCAAAGGTCACCAAGGGGGGCAGCCCAAAAGTTTTGTTGTTTTGTATAAATATAGGAGAGTTAGATGTAATACGGGGACTTTTTTCCAAATAGATTTGTAAGATTATGTTGTAAGAAGAACTATTTCCTTTTGCAATAAGAATTACAAGTTTCCTATTGGAGAAAGCTTGGTGGAAGATTTCAAATGTTGTGCTATGAGTTTATTGAATGTGAACTATTTCGTTTTCAGCTTGTGTCCATTAATTGTGAGATCATTCTAACTCTTTGAACCTATGTTCTTGTTATGAATGCGCTCTAGTTTATTCCATGAAATTTCCACTGTGAGTAATGAAGACTTTTCATAAACAATGAGCTATCTTGTTGTTCATATATCTATTAATGTTCATGTGTTTTGAAATAAGTAACATCTATTTGTGATTTTTCTTAATGCATGTGTAGAAATACATTACTCATTGATAAATAATAATCTTGCTCCCTAGGGATAGGTTAGATAGTTATTTTTGTGGAAATTGAACCCATTGATAGATTAATTTTACTCACAACAATTAACAATTGATCATGCAAAATCACTCACAAAAGAGACTGAAATTGGAGCTGAACACTAAACTGTATTGAATAAGTGTACAATATCCAACATTGTAACATAATAGGTTGTTGTATTAAATAATTACATTAGGGATTCGAATGCATGAGGAGCAATTCGAATATAGAATAAAGCAGGCTTACTAAAAATAAGCAAATCCCCCATAGGTGCAAAAAGGTGGGTCCAAATCAGTCATGGAGCTCACGAATTAGCAAAAAGGCTTAGGCAAGCTAAAGAGTGATGGAATGACAACTCATACATGCTTTTCCAAGGAGAAAAGAGTGGAGGATGTAGAGGACAAAAAACTAGTTCACCTCACTTAGTCTAGCTTTTCCATTTGCCTTAAAACACTGAAAAAGCAGGCAATAAAGCAGAAAAAGCATAAGGGTGCCTAGGAGGCCAGGAATAAAGCAGAATTGATTCCTTGAGGTTTCCCAAGCGCTACATGATTCAAATAAGGCAAGTTTGACCACTATGGATAGGTAAAAGACAACTTGCACAAGGTGGGACACATGAACTAGGAAAATAAGACAAAAATAATTAAATTATTGTCTAAGGTAGTAAACTATGGGTTGATTATTCTAACACCCCACCTTAAGCCTGACTTATGAGTAATATATCAGAAAAATATAGGGCCTAGCAACAAGGCTTAGTCACCCTTTTACATATTGCATGTCCATACAACCAAGGAAAGAGGCAAAAACCACATGGGAAAATCCTCCCTTAAACATGGACTGTAAAACAAAATTTGGAAATCTTGTCTTCACTCATGCTTCACAGCATGATCAGCAATCCCCAGCAGTGATTTGAGATTGTTGAAGGTCTTCTCACAAAATTCTTTGGTGAAGATATCAACTACTTGTTCTGAAGATGAACAGAAGAGTAGGTGAATGGTGTCATCATGCACAAGCTCTCTGATGTAGTGCATATGGATCTCAATGTGTTTGGTTCTATGCTTTTGAACTGGATCTTTGCAAATTCGAATGGTACTCTGGTTATCACAGTAGATGGTAGTTGAGTACTCTGATTCAAAGCCACACTCTCCAAGTAATCCCTGCAATCATAAACATTGAGTTGTTGCATTAACAACTCCTTTGTACTCTGCTTCTATAGATGAGAGTGCAATGGCACTCTATTTCTTGCTTGACCAGCTGATTGGCCCTTCTGCAAGCATGAACACATATCCTGATGTGGACTTTCTATCTGTGCTATCACCTTCCCAATCACTGTCAGTAAATCCAATCAAATCAAGATCAGATTTTGCTTTGTAGAAGATCCCATGTGTCCTTGTTCCTTGAACAAAGTTAAGGATCCTTTTGGCTGCTTTCCAATGGATCTCATGAGGCTGATCCATGTATCTAGAAGCCACACTTACTGGATAATAAATATCAGGTCTAGTATGTGTCAGATACAATAAACATCCAATCAATTGCCTATACAGTGTATTGTTTACTATAGGTGAAGAATCAGCTTCTTCTAGCTTCACTCCTGAAAGGAAAGGAGTTTTTCTTGCTTTGCAATCCTTCATTCTGAATTTGTTTAGAAAGTCCAAGGAATATTTGGACTGGTGCACCTTGATTCCATCTTTGGTTTGAGCAATCTCAAGCCCCAAAAATTGACTCAAGAGCCCCAAATCTGTCATGGAGAAGGCTTGGTTCATTGCACCCTTTAAGGAAGCAATCTCATCCCGTGAGCTTCCTGTAATGAGGAGGTCATCAACATATAACACAATGATCATTAATGAACCATTAATTAACTTCAAATAGACATTCAGATTTGATTTGCACTGAACAAAATTCAGTGATAGCAAGAAGCTATCGATCTTGGCATACGAAGCCCTGGGGGCTTGCTTTAGCGCATACAATGACTTTCTCAACCTGAACACAAGAGAAGGGTTAGTAGCAAAACCTTGAGGCTGCTACATATATATATCTTCAGTGAGATCTCCATTCAGGAATGCACATTTTACATCCATGTGATGTACCTCCCATTGCTTTGAGGCTGCAATGGCTAGGGATAGCCTGATGGAATCCATCTTTGCCACTGGGGCAAAGCTCTCATTGTAATCTATCCCATGAACCTGTGAGTAGCCCTTGGCTACCAATATATCCTTGTACTTTAGTGGTGAACCATCAGCAGCAAATTTGGTCTTGTAGACCCACTTACACTGAACTAACTTCCTCCCTGGGGGAAGATCCACTAGCTCCCATG
>LPNX010492380.1:642535-687497 GCA_001517045.1 Pseudotsuga menziesii
GACCTTATTAGGAGACCCAATGTGAGTCATCTGGTACACTGACAAGAGGTTGGAGGCAAGACTAGGCACATACAACACATTGCTGAACTGACCATGATCAAGTTCAATCCTCCCTTTTCCCAAACTTTTAGTGAGAGAGTCATCTCCCAGTACTATAGGTGGTCCTTTCAACATGTCAAGTGAGGAGAATGCCTCCTTGGTCGAAACCATGTGTCTTGAAGCTCTAGAATCGATGATAAAACTGGGTGATCTTGATGTGCCAGCAACCAATGCATGAACTCTCTCTCTTTCATCTGAACTTGATCCTCCTTCTCTCTTCTTTGAGCTTTCTGGAAGGGAGATGCCATTCTTTTCTAGGAGTTGGGTCAGCATGTCAATTTTCTTTTTCATACAAGAGATTTCAGTGTGATTGCCCTTATTGTAGTATGCACACTTGCTCATTTCTCCTTTGTTTTTCTTCTTCTGGAAGTTCTTCTTGGAACCTTGTGGCTCCTCCGGAGACTTGTTCTTGTCTCTCTTTTGCTCAGGTGGATTTTTAGCTTTCTTTTTGCTTTTTGAATCCACCTTCGAATCTCCAGCAATCAGAGCTTGATCTTTGGATGGTTTGATGGTGCCCATCATCACCAGCTTGTCTTGTTCTTCTATGAGAGATTCCATGAAATCTACAAGGCTAGGCATCTTCCAGGTTCGAGCTGTCAGTTTTGTGGCATAGAAGGTAAAAACAAACACTAAATAGTCAAGGCCTAGCTTTGAGAGAATGGCCAGGACGAGCTGATCATCCTTCTTTTTGATCCCACACTATTTCAGCTGCAAAACAAGTGCTTTGAACTTGGAGAAATATAGCTGCAGGGATTCAAAGCTATTTGGACTCAGAGAAATTAGCTCATTTTCGATTTGATGTCCCCTCATCTCATCTGTATTTCCAAAAAGATCAGTAAGCTTCTTCCATACTTCATTCAGTGATGTCTTTCCATCAAGATGGAAAAGGAGGTCTCTGGAAATACTCAGACACAGGATATCATAGGCCTCATCCCTCCTGTTGTGCCATTTTATCTTCTCTACAGCTACATTGGGCTCTGCTTCTGTTGCCATAGTCACCATATAGAGGCCTTTCGCTCTCAACAGTATCTCCATCTCTGCTTTCCATTCAAATAAATTGAAAGGTGTCAATATGATCTTCTGAGATTGATCCATAGCTAGAAATCTTGTCCCGGCTGTCAGTAGAAGGCTCCCAGTCACTGATGTCGAACCTGCAAAAAATTTTTTGGAGGAGAGAAACAATCTATAGTGGCTCTGATACCATGTGGAAATTGAACCCAGTGATAGATTAATTTTACTCACAACAATTAACAATTGATCATGCAAAATCACTCACAAAAGAGACTGAAATTGGAGTTGAACACTAAACTGTATTGAATAAGTGTACAATAGCCAACCCTGTAACATAATAGGTTGTTCTATTAAATAATTACATCAGGGATTCGAATGCATGAGGAGCAATTCGAATCTAGCATAAAGCAGGCTTACTAAAAATAAGCAAATCCCCCATAGGTGTAAAAAGCTGGGTCCAAATCAGTCATGGAGCTCACGAATTAGAAAAAAGGTTTAGGAAAGATAAAGAGTGATGGAATGACAACTCATACATGCTTTTCCAAAGAGAAAAGAGTGGAGGATGTAGAGGACAAAAAACTAGTTCACCTCACCTAGTCTAGCTTTTCCATTTGCCTTAAAACACTAAAAAAGCAGGCAATAAAGCAGAAAAAGCAGAAGGGCGCCTAGGAGGCCAGGAATAAACCAGAATTGATTCCTTGAGGTTTCCCAAGTGCTACATGAGTCAAATAAGGCAAGTTTGACCACTATGGATAGGTAAAAGACAACTTGCACAAGTTGGGACACATGAACTAGGCAAATAACACAAAAATAATTAAATTAATATCTAAGGTAGTAAACTATGGGTTGATTATTCTAACAAGTTTTAGTTTCTTGATGTGTGTAATTTAGATGCAAGTGAGTTAAGATGAGAGGTAAGAACCTTTGCATCACATTGTGACCGCTCCTCGTATTCTCTATCAATCTGCATTCTTAGATAGGCATGTGCATATCATACTTAAATTCAAAAAACTAAAATATAAACGGTGTACCGAGTCATAACTAGTAAAAACTTTTATTTTGTAACTTGACCTATGGTAGCCGGATCGTAAACCGAAAGGATTCCCCATACCAAATAGTAACGAGCTAGTTGGGAACGTTTACTGGGGAGAATCCCTAACTGTTGTACCTGCGAATTTCTAGGCATCAACAATTTTTGGCACTAGAAGGAGGGATGCTAGTGAATGGATAGCCGAGGAAACCCATTTTATCTAGATTATTCCACCGGTGACAGTTCTGAAAGAAGTTTGTTTCCTAATCCAATTCCTGAAGAGAAGGGTAAAGAGTTTTTGTATCCTATCGATAACGAAGTAGTTGACGATTTGAGAAGAATTACTAGGGCTTATGTGAAGAAGATCAGAGGATTACCGATTATCCCTACGTTACCCAAAAGAGAATATTGGAAGAAAGACCACCCTATATTGGAAGACGCAGTGTTGGTTGGAGATTTTGAAGAACTGGTAGAAATAGCCTTACAGGAAGTTGTTCAGCCTATGAATCAGTTGGACCTAGATACACCTTATTGTTCACCTGTTCATACCCCTGTTCATTTACCACCTCATTCTCCACCCAGAATCATGGCAAATGTAAACGCAAATCAGCCACCTAACCCACCAAATCCACCACCTGCTTGGAGGGCTAGATCACCATTAAACCTAGCACCTCCTTTGCATGACTTACCTCAGGCTTTTGAGAAAATGTTGCCTAAGTTTGAACCAAGTGAAAATATTTTGGTAGATGATCATTTGCAAAGCTTTTACTTGGCTATAGAAGGACTACGGGCTGGAGAACATGAAGATGTAGTCTGCAGATTGTTTCCTCATACCCTGAAAGGAGCAGTAGCCTCATGGTATTTTGCTCTTCCTGCAAACTCAATCATAGACTAGGATACATTTGAAAGAATATTTAGAAGTAAATATGCAGTCCAAAAAACTCATGCAGCTATGATGAAAGGGTTATGTGCTTTAAAGAAAGAAAGAAAGGAAAAAGTGCATAGTTTCACTCAAAGGCTTGTTGCTTATCTAAAGAATTTTTCCGCAATTGATAAACCATCTTATAAAGTTATGAGTGAATACTATACTTAAGCTCTAGGGCCTAAATTGGCCATGTTTTCCAAGATGTCAGTCAAACCTACATTGTCAAAAACTTATGAAGAAGCTGAGAGGGTAGAAGCTGAAAAAAAGAGCATAGAAGATTATCCTGAGTAGTCAGGAGAAAATATTTTTGGTAAGAAAGCGTTGTTACTGATTAAGCCTAAGGATGAGCAATCACATGACTTTGAAGGGATGGTGAAGATGATGCAGAAGCTATCCAACAGAATAATAGATTTGGAAAAGGAAAAGGAAGCTCAGAAATCTTATAAGCCTTACTACAAAAGGAGAGAGGGAAACAATCAATCTAAACCTCCTCCACACGGTCCTGCATCAATGAATTTAACTAAGGTGGGTATGGATAATTTTTGTACCTTTCATCAGCAACCTCATTCTGAAAAATATTGCCCTCAATGGATCAATTCAATGACATTAGTAATGAATCAGCTATTAGACTCTAGACTAACAGAAGCTAATGATGAGGAAGAAAAGGGTAATAAATCCACAGAAAAACAAGAGGATGATGCTCTGGTTTTATGGGACTGTGTCTCACTTTTTGATACAGAAGACGAAGATTCTCTGAAACATGAGGAGATATCAGAAACAAATGTGACAACAAGAATTCAAGGTTTGTTAAATAAATACAATTCAATACTTCCAAAGATTAAGAAATTTCATGAGAATATGAAGAAAATACAAAAGAACAACACAGCTGAAAAATACCTGAATTTACCGTTACCAGTCAAGATCTGAAACAAGTCAAAATGCCTGTTGATAATGTCAAGGAAAATCTCAAAGCACCTGAGATGGGGTACAATATTGTGGAGAACATTAAAAGGACTAAGGCAAATATTTCGTTATTGGAAATGTGTAATGTACCTCAATAGAAAGAAAAATTGTTAAAAGCACTTGAAGTTCCAGAGGAAGAGCTTCCCACCGACAACCAACCTGTAGAAGAAATTGTTGAAGCAAGTGTGGGAGGTAAGGCTAGGTTTAAAACCCCACCTTTCCTCCTAACTTTTGAGATTTTAAACCATAATGTGCACAATTGTTTAGTAGACTCAGGGTTAGCAGTCATTGTAATGCCACTTTCAGTATGCAAGAAGATCAATGGACAACCTAAACCAACTACCTAGCAGGTTACTCAGCTAGACAAGACCAATGTGAAAGTAGTCGGGGAAATGGAAGATGTTCTGATTCACTTATCTGCAAATGAAAAGATATGTCAGTACATTGATATTGTAGTAGCAGACATACTTGATGTTTATGGACTTGTTTTGAATCGAGACTGGTTAGCAAGGCTAAATGGATATTTCGCATTAGATTGGTCTCATCTATGGCTGCCTCATAAGGGAAGTCCAAATCAGATAAAAATATTAAGAGAACCCCACATGAAGCACAATGTTACTCAATTGGAAGAAAAAAAATGAACCAGTGAATTCTGTATTGGGAAATTATCTAATTGAGCTAGAACCGAGAAACTACCAAGCGAAAGAAGCTAGCAGTACACCAGACAGCCAGCCTGATCTCCTTCGATTTTCATGGGATGATGAGATTGACTGTAAAATAGCAGATTTAGTTTTAGACGTAGTTTTTATTTCAAAATTTGTAGAATTAGATAATCGGTAGGCCTTTTTTCAATTTGCAATCAAGCCTAGCCCCTCAACTTACAAGTTTCCAGATTTACAAGGGTGGGCAGAGAACGGACCAGTTAGTGGTTTAGTTCTCAAACTTTATTTTTCTTGGTTTTTATTTCTTGATTATCTTGTACATAAATAAATTGATTTGGTTGTTTATTTTTTATTTATTTTATTTCTATTTGTTTTAGTTAGATTTTGATTGATTTCAATAAAGAAGCAAACTTTTGGTTGCATGGAGAGCATCAAAATTTTGGTTAACAAAAATGTTTGATTATAAGATTGTGTACTATTGATTTATCTGAAAGAAATTCTTCTAGTTTAGTATTTTTCCTAAATGGTTATGAACACATTGAATTCTTACTTAATCCTTGTAAAATAACTCAGGATCAAAAGGTCTGGAATACTATTTCGAGGCTCCATCCATCTCACATTTAAAAATGTCTTAGGGGGTGACGGAAAAATACCCATGGAAAGGAAGCAAGGTAAACAATATATTATATATAAATGATCACATGCCAAGAATTGAAAGCCAAAAGGCAAATAGGAGTCAAAAATCTCCTAAGAAAGCAATATGTATCAAAACGAAGTACTAAACCATATGAGTACAAAATTGCCAAAGTTCTTCGTTCGTGAGCTGAAAATTAAATACATCTTTCACACAAAAGGACACTATGGATAGAGGAGCCTGAATAAAAAAATCAGAAAGAAAGGCATACAGGAGGATTCAAAAAGGACAAAAAAGTCCAAAAGCGCAAAAGTGCAAAGTGGCATGGGAATGAGGAACAAATGAATATTTCTATTTACCATATATTACAATCCTGTGGTATCCAAGCTGGGAGCTACCCCAAGACAGAGGTAAAAAATGAAATTCATATTCCTGGCCTTAAAAGAGTTATCTAGACTTTTAAATCTTGGTTTCCATTTTCCTAAAATTGGACTATCATCAATGATTAAAAGTACATATATTTACCATTTGGGAAATCCAGACATCTAGAAGAATTCAACATGTTGGTTTTATTGTCAAACAGTCTGTTACTTAAGGAATAAATTGTCCAGAGATCTGGGTTCACCAGGTAGTCACCAATTGTTGCAGCTGCAACTTTTTTCCCAAATTTCTAAAAAAATTTGACCCTCATTTTAATTTTATCTTGCGTGGGATCGTTTGGATTCTTGAACTCTGTTTTTCCTCTATTACAAATTTGGTTCTTTCGAGGTTGAATTGAGGTCAACTGTTTTCATTCATTTCGGAAGTTGAATGATCTAAAATTTACAATTATTTTGACTGTGGAACTTAACATTTTTTTATTTTTGAAATGGTTTGGTTTTATCACTGTAGGAGAATTGTTGTTGACAAGTAGTTGGAGTTTTAGTATTCTAAGTCGCCGCCGTTTCGGAGGGTAGATGGCGAACGTTCCGACAGATAGCTTCAGTTTTCGCCGATGCCTTGGTTTTATTGATCAAATTTTTACTTTGGGATTTGTGTTTTCACTATCAGAACGATTTTGACGATCGATCAGGGGGGTTAGTCCTTTGCATTGCCGACACGGAGGAAGAATTGAGCCTTTGGTTGCCGATACATAGTCCTCAAAGTTTTCGATTGCTGATGATTTTTGTTATTTCGGAACCCATTGTTTGTCCACTTTCCGCCACTGTAGTTTTCTAGTAAACTATCTCGCCGATGATTAGTGGTTTTGAGCTTCAACCTTTAGCATTAGAGTTGCTGACCGCCGATGTTTTTATGCTGATTGCAGAGCTTTTAGTCTGTCTGTCTCCCATCGTTGCGGCTACGTAATGAACTATTCTTCCAACGCATTATGTTTAGCCCTTCCGATCGCCGATGCCTATGTGTTTAGTGGTAGTGGTTCCAATCTCTGATGCATGTATGGCAGTTTTTAGTGTTTTATTTCGTCGACGTTTTATTTTTTTGCGGAACCCTTAGTCTGTATGACTTCCGTTTTTGCAGTGGCTTAGTGAACTGACCATCCAACATACAGTTGTTCCATTTGCTAATGAAGAGCTTGTCCGCCTGATACTTAGTATTTTTCCCGCCGGTGAGGGTTTTTCCCGCCATTTTTGTGTGCTTTTACTCTATTTTTTGGGACGACGGAGTTTCTCCTTGGGTTTTGGTCAAGTCTAGTTTTTCTCCGAGATGAAGAGCATAGTTTAGGGTTTGGATTGGTGGTTACATTGTTATGATTCACACTTTCATCATAGGATTTCAAATTTGTCCAGATGCGGCCTGGATTGAGATAATCTATTTTATCGGGCTTGTGATTTTAGTTTGGACAGTGGTTTTAGCAGTTTTCAAGACACAAACTCGTAGGATTTCTTCGTGTCATCATTTTTTCTTTTCATGCATTAACACTGTGTATAGTTTATCTTCTAGAATGCATACAGAGAAGGTAAATGGACTGATACAGTTTTTGGTTATTCATGACAGGATGATTGCTGCTGCAAAGAAGACATATCTAAAAGACAAAACAGAAGGGAGTTGGCTGAGGAAAGGAAAAGGAAGAAGTAGAGATGTTGCTCAAAAAAGAAGAAAGTGAAGGTCTGAGATCAACAGGATCTCAAGAAGACCAACATATTACTGAGCATAATCAATAGAAGCAGAGGCTTAGGCTTGGAAAAAGTTCATCAGTTACCAAGTTGGTCCCCTTTTTATAAAGTGCTCTTAAATCTTAATCTGAAATGTAACGTATTGTATAAATCATAAGCACTCACTAAAAGACAAAATTGTGATATTAAACGGTTGGGGGGGAGCCCAAAGGTCACAGGGGGAGCCCAAAAGTCACCAAGGGGGCAGCCCAAAAGTTTTGTTGTTTTGTATAAATATAGGAGAGTTAGATGTAATACGGGGACTTTTTCCCAGATAGATTTGTGAGATTATGTTGTAAGAAGAAATATTTCCTTTTGCAATAAGAATTACAAGTTTCCTATTGGAGAAAGTGTGGTGGAAGATTTCAAATGTTGTGCTATGGATTTGTTGAATGTGAACTATTTCGTTTTCAGCTTGTGTCCATTAACTGTGAGATCGTTCCAACTCTTTGAACCTATGTTCTTGTTATGAATGTGCTCTAGTTTATTCCATGAAATTTCCACTGTGAGTAATGAAGGATTTTCATAAACAATGAGCTATCTTGTTGTTCATATATCTATTAATGTTCATGAGTTTTGAAATAAGTAACAACTATCTATGATTTTTCTTAATGCATGTGTAGAAATACATTACTCATTGATAAATGATAATCTTGCTCTCTAGGGATAGGTTAGATAGTTAGTTTTAGTTTCTTACTGTGTGTGATTTAGATGCGAGTGAGTTAAAACGAGAGGTAAGAACCTACACATCACATTGTGACCGCTCCTCGTATTCTCTATCAATCTACATTCTTAGATAGGCACTTGCATATCATACTTAAATTTAAAAAACTAAAATATACATGGTGGACCGGGCCATAACCTATAAAACCTTTTATTTTGTTACTTGACCTACGGTATCCGAACCGTAAACCGAACGGATTCCCCATACCAAACAGTAACGGACTAGTTTGGAACGTTTACTGGGGAGAATCCCTAACTGTTGTTAACTGCGAATTTCCAGGAATCAACAAGCTCTTGAGAGGTTTAAATAAAGATTTAATATTATTATTGGCTATGATATTGGATATTTGGTTGGTGATATTATGAATGTAATGAAGATATATTTGAGCTTTGGTTGGAGGAGGATAAGAGGGAAAATTGGTTCTAGATTTAGTTTTTGAGAGGAGAATGGTACAATATGTTTTATTGGTTTGGGAAATAGGCCCAACCATTATTTTGGAGGATTTCAATAAGTTAATCTCTATCTTTGTTTAGATGTTAGGGGGCATAAATTTGAATAACATTGGAGATAAGTTTGAAGGATGGTGGATGTTTAGCATGGTAATGGTGGGATTGGGCATGAAGGTATGTATGCGTGTGGCTCATTTTGTAGTAAAATTGTCAGAGATAGATCCATCAAGTTGTCAAGTAAATAAGACATCTAATAAGGGAGGGGATTTATCTTTTTAGATTTCATTGTGAACTAAATACAGGGCATAATCTTTTGAGGTGGCTAAAGATTAGGTTTAGTGAATACTTATTGTGTGGACAAATATAAAAAGTGTCATCAACAAATTGAAACCAACATTTGGTTTCAAGGGGAAACTATTAAGGTCTAAAGTTACAAAGTGTTCCATGATTATTTTTGTTGATGGAGAACCCATGGAAATTCCTTCTATTTGTTCATATAATTTTCTTTGAAACTGAAAAAAAAAGTAGTGGTAAGGAATTGCAAATGATGGATGAGAATGATTATTGATCTACGACTTTGGTGACATTCCCTCCCAAGAATCTCGATATTCCTTTAAGTAAACACAATCCTCAACCAATTGATTTTTATCCTTCCAATTTCTAGTGATTAGAGGATTATTTTGGTTAAATGATTACCTCTATACACAATGTACTAGTTTATCCCCATATTTCCCTCAACCCTTGTGCATTCTTCCTATTAATTTCAATTTTTCTCCCATTTCCTAACACTTATTCTACCATTAACAATTTTATTCTCATATCAAGGAAAATGCTAATACAAACCACTCATCGTCACACATATTTTACAACCATGGTATATCCCCATACATCCATCATAAATTGACCCTTTTTCTTCTCAACCATTAACTTCAATGCATTCTCCCCCCCTCGCCCCCACCAACCTTTTAATAACCGTCTCACCAATATCCAACTTAATTATAACCATGATTCCTCTCCTATTCACATTTCTTCACCGATCACTAACTCCTCTCTTTCCTCCCTTTTCCTGCCAGAATCCCAAGCTAACACCTGCTCCATTTCACCCTTTTACCCTAAACATCCCCAACCCATTCTTTTTCTCACCTGAAATTCCCTTACATCTATGGCTGTGTAATGTACCAAATAGGGAGTTTGGCACACTAGGAAAAATATACAAGGAAAAACAAAGAGACAACCTCGAATACTAGACTAAGAAGTGGTGAAGTTTCAAATGGATTCAAACACACATAAGGATATGATTTATAGAAGGAATATATGGGTCTAAAAAATATGATCATAGGGGTTTCAATTCCATACATATTGCGGTGGGCATGTTCTCTAGGTACATCATGCCCAAGATGGTCTTAAGACCGTATAGTTTCAGTTCCCACGACTTCCATGGAAACCCAACGACTCCTGGCACTTCAATGGATGTATCTAGACTTGGATTACACTCATATATGTATTCAAAATCATAGGTTTCATATTTTGGTATGTTATTTGGTGGTTTGGGTGGATTTGGGAAATATATGACGATTCAGGACTGCATCACTAGTATACATTCAAGTCAATCCAAACATCATAAGAGGCCAACAAATATTCAATTTAATACATGTAAGGTGTTAATTAGGACCTTAATTAACACGAATAATTGACATAATCGAATTTCATTGAGTAGAAGGTAAAATACCAACAAATCACCAAAAACTAGTCAAAGTTGATGCAGAACTTCAGTAGGTGATGGAAGGTCATATGAAATTCAGAATTTAGCATTATAATGGACCTAGAATAACATTAGTAATTCAATATGAAAGTAATTACATCATATATAGGAAAAAATTATTTTCATAAGAGTCTCATGCTTGACATTATTCAGTACAAACAACCATCATGGAAAATAACTGGAAAACATTAGGAATTCAAACTGCTAGGTTCACAATACTTTCTCTGAATCTCGAACCAGAATTGAATCAACTTCAATACCTGTAGTAAAATAAATTACAATGGTTGGATTACACCATCCACAACTCTAACTGAAGAATCATCTAGTTGAAGAAGCAGTAGGGGCACATCCCTCAGTTGTGACTAGGGGCACATCTCCCAAGTCGAATTGAAAGCTTAGAGATCTCAAAACCAAGCACAAAAGGGACAAAATATGTGAATGTGGTGCACCCTCCCTCATTTATAAACTTGTTAGCTTCTTGAATAATATACCTTCAACCAATGCGCCTTCATGATCAAGATTAGGAGTTGTTGCTTTGTGAAGCTTTTATTTGCTTTTTGACTTTTCCTACTTTAACATGCTTTACTGATTTTGTCCTTCCTTATCTGATTTTTCTGCTTTAGTTTGATTTTTATTGATTTTACTGCCTTAGTATGATTTTTCATTGCGTTTCTTCTTTTCATTGTTTTTCTACCACTAGATCGATGTTCCTTGCTTTATCCAGTTTCTTGATTTTCATTAATTTCTAGCTTTGGATGCTTTCTTCTAACTTCCTTCTTTTGGAATGCTTTCTAATGATCAATATCTTATTCCTTATGAGACCTCATGGCCACATAATCATTAACAATTATACAAAGATTAATTTATTCATGAAAATAAAAATTACTCTAAACCATCTCAACATCAAAGTTATTAATTTCCTAACTAAATAATGCCTTGTCGAAAATTAATCCCAAAAAATTAATGAAATTGTTTCCTAAACAATTTATTTCATTTTTCCACTAACACCCACGGGGATCTCAAGAGCTGGTGGTTGTATTAGGATTAAAATCGTGTTAAAATATAATTACTTACAAGAGAAATAAAATATAAATGCAACAATTAAAGATAGGCACACAATGATTATGTGGAAAACCACCATGATAGATCTATTACATCCCTTGACCAAAACCGGACAAGTCGATCCAAGTGAGCTAGCCACCACTCACCTCCAAGACACTTTACAAGGGAGCCTCCTCAATCCTTATAAATGATTCTTTACATGCAATAACATGGGACAATACCATGGGCCAAACATGTGCTAGAAATAAACCACCTCTGACTCATTCCCAAGTCAAGGTTAAACCTAAGAGTCCCCCCTTTAAGCTTGACTTGGGGATCTCACATACACCCCCCTATCACCTAGATCTATCTCCCAACTTCACCGGTGAGTTACTAGGGATATGCGTGCCTTTCCAAGTATTACAATGAAATTCCCTTTTACATTCAAAGTGCTCCATTAATTTTTTTTCATGTGTCTTCATGGTGACTACACCATCCATTGCTTCATCCTTTCAATTTTCTATGCTCGCTTTCTTGATCGTTTTCTACCACACTCCTTTTGTACCAACATATAACCTTGTCATTGTTGTCCATATAAAAGAAATCCATCTACGGGATTGCATGGGTCCTCAGCTGTTGTAACCGCCAGTTCTCTAGGAATTCTTTTCACATACATGGTTCATCAATCTTGATCCCAAAACTGAGATTAAACCATTCCACATTCCTCCCGCAATCGAAGACTCAACTTATTTGATCCACATTAATCTATGCTACGAGTACACCTTCCACCCTCGTACCTTCCCAGTGGTTCATTACACACTTGATGCAACACATCCATTCTCTACGTATAAGAGGGATACAATTTTTTATACTTTTAAGCACCCAGGAAATCACATTTTAATAGGAACCAAAAAATTGATGGGGTGTTGGGTACCACCAAACATTCACCCCACAATTACTTCAAAAAGATAAGTACAACACAACAAGCAAAACTATATTCCAAACCATGCCTCTGATACCAACTATTAGGATTATACTAGCATTAAAATATAATTACTTGTAAGAGAAATAAAATAGACATGCAACAATTAAAGATAGACATGCAATGTTTACATGGAAAACCCAAAACAGGGAAAAACACCATAATAAATCTATTATATCCCTTGACCTAAACCGGCCAAGTCGAGCCAAGTGAGATAGCCACCACTCACCTCCAATCCACTTTACAATGAAGCCTCCCCAATCCCTATAAAGGCTTCTTTACGTGCAATACCATGGGCCACCAAATGCCATGGAAAATACCACTGGCCACCAAAAACCATGGTCCCAAACATGTGCTAGACCTAAACCACCTTTGACTCATTCCCGAGTCAAGTTTAACCCTAAGAGGTTGCTCCATGGTGCTATCAAAATTGGGGACATTACAGGTCTCCCCTCCCAAAATTGCTCGTCCTCAAGCAATTGAAAATATGGGTGATAAAACACTTGCATATTTTTCCATGAACTTTGGCAAGCATGTTCCATAACCATGTGTGTCACATCTCCATAATTGATGACCCTATTTCAAACTTGCATTGGTCATCCTTCGCCACAAACATATGAATGAATTTGTTTTGAAATACTATATTGCAAGTTGAGTTGCATAACATGATATGAATTTTACCAAAGCATGCAACATGGTCGCTTCTCTTGTAGTAGTTGGCATAGGGATGATCATGCTCTTATGAAAATCTATTCCCATGAGAAATATGATAAAGTTTGTACATAAGGGTTTCTTTAATGATATTTCCTGAAACATAACTATTATGCACCAATAGATTAGAAAGAAACATCAAAGCAAAAATTGCATACTTGTTCATTACCCATTCTTTCTCCTGAAGTGGTAGAGAGTGTAGAAGATGAGCAAGATAAATATGATCTACCTCATACCATGTGTTGAACCACTTTTCATACTTCAGTAGATCCAATGACTCACATGAAATCCATTCTTGCTTCCATATATTGATCTCCTTATGTGTCAATATTGACCTTGAACCAATGTGGTCAATTTCAAGCTCAAACTTGTGTCTTCTTAAGAATTGATGGCTCTTATCCAATACATGTATAATGGATAACACCTCCATGAATTTGATTGACCAATGTATTTCTAGGGATACAACTTCAGTGGATGTCTTTTTTTGTCACCATAACATTTCCTATGCCTTCTTTGGAAGCATCTCTTCTAAGCACACATAGTGGAGCAAAACCTAGTGGGGCAAGCTTGGAACATTGATGTAACATTCTCTTTGTCCTTTATAGAATTCTTTTAAAACTCTCATCCCCATATGAAAATCATTTCCTTACTTGAGCATCCACAAGTTTTATGTATTGAAAGGATACTCTACATGGTGTACCATCCTTACCATTGTCTATCATAGGACTAAAATGCAATATCTCTATCCTTCCAATTTCATATTCAAACAAATTGATATACAATGATGGCTACCCAAGTACATGATACAACTTCCAAACTAAGAGAATGCTTCTCCAACACCCTACCATGAACCAAAATGGAATCAAAAGGAAACAATACAAGCTTACCAATTAGCTTGTTGTATGCTCTACTCATGTATGCAAATCTAGAATGGCCATAATGGAAACAAGGAGATGTTTCTTGCAAAACCTTTTCTTCGGAGAGAATCTAATGATAATTGTCCAAATTGAAGATCAATTTTGGGAGAAGACTTATCCTCATGTATCACATCCCTTTCAAGAGATGTCTTTGTTCCACACTCTGCTACAAGCATTCTCCAGCTAGAATAGTTGAGACCAAAAATGGTCCTAGGGTCCCATATGAATCTCAAATTGAGGAAGTGTCTCCTACTTCATCCTCTACACTGCTTAGTGTATCCTACTTCATCCTCTACACTGCTTAGTGTCTCTACCAAAATCCTCATGAAAAATACCAAACCACCAAGCATGAGAGTATTGAGTCCATCCACTATATGATTTTCCATGTAGGAAATTAAACCTTTGCTTTTCATGGATGAAATTATGGAAGTGAAGGCTAGCTCACTCTCCTAGATCCCACTGAATATGCTACATTTTCCCAAAGTCACATACCACCAGGAACACTCTATCACTCCATGGAATTCCTAGATCCAAATGGTAGTTAGTTACAGAGAACTCTTATTATTTGTCAAGCCTACACCTATATGCCATTCTTACATGATGTAGAAAGAACATAATGATGAATAAATGTGAAACCTATTCTACGAAGCATGTTGAATATGTCGTGCTTGATTTATTTGTCATTGATACTATTCTAAAGTCAGAAAATGTTTACATTGCACCACATGCTCCACTTAAATCCCTTCTCAAGTTAGTCAATATCATATCATTGAGTTGTTGAAATGGTGACAATGAATTAACCCAAAATTAGGAGACAACAGTTCCTATAATTACATTGGCAGTTCACAATTGATTATTGTTAAAATGAACTGACTAAAAATAGAATGTTGTTGTTCACACAATTGAATATCGTTCAACCTATAACAAAGAATGGAAATGATAGTTCTTGAAATTAAGTGACAAATCAATTTCTGTAACTGTTAAGGATAAGATATAATATATATGTATCTCATAGAGGCAAATCATGGATATATGTTGTAAGCCTCTTGTTGGGTTATTTGTAATCTCCAAGATTGAGCAATAAGAATCACAATTGAATATCGTTGAACCTATAACAAAGATAGGAAATGATAGTTCTTGAAATTAAGTGACAATCAATTTCTGTAACTGTTAAGGATATGATATAATATATATGTATCTCATAGAGGCAAATCATGGATATATGTTGTAAGCCTCTTGTTGGTTTATTCATAATATCCAAGATCGAGCAATAAGAATACAATTCCCTTGCGCTGTTGATGTTTCCTTTACAAATAATCAGGGTTTTACCACGTAAAAATTATGTATCTTGTGTGATTGTCATTGTTTTCTCGTTTTTTCCCTAAAATTAAATATGATGCCTATGCTTTCGATCCTAACAAGTGGCATCAAAGCATACAAATAAAGGGAAATTGACGACGTTAATGGAGGTAAGATATGTACTAAAACTTAAAAGGAATTTAATTTCCTTGGGAGTATTGGATTTTGGAGCTTATAAGTTTATAGGTCAAGGTGGAGCACTAAAGGTGTCCAAGGGCAATTTGGTGGTAATGAAGGCTACAAAGATTGGGAACCTTTACAAGATAGAAGAGAATATTGAAACAACAGTGGTATCTGAGGGAACCAATGAATCTACTTGTTTATGGCATCAACAATTGGACCATATAAGCGAGAAAGGGCACCATGTATTGATACATTGTAGGTTACTTCCATGTTTAAAATCTTTGAGTTTTTGCAACAATTATATCTTTGTTGGTTATGGTGATGAAGCTAAGGGATATAGATTGTGGGATCCTATTTCCCTTGAAATCACCGTTAACAGAGATATGGATGAGGAAATGTATTTTGAACAACTAGAATGGCTTGTTCAAGATCACAAGAGAAGATTTATTTGCAGACTCAACAATTCCTTGTATGGTTTGAAGCAGCTACCTAGGCAATGGTACAAGATGTTTGATTCCTTCATAGTAAGCCGAAATTTTACAAGAAGTGAGGATGATCATTGTGTTTTCCTCAAAAGTTTAAATAATGGTATATTCATTATCTTGGTGCGATATGCTAGCGATATGCTTGTAGAAAGCATATGCATTGTTGAGATCAATAGGTTGAAGGCCTAATTGGATAGGATGGTTATATGCTAGCGATATGCTTGTAGAAAGCATATGCATGGTTGAGATCAACAGGTTGAAGACCTAATTGGATAGGATGGTTGATATGAACGATATAGGAGCAATTAAACAAATCTCGAGCATATAAATACATAGAGACAAGAAAAATGGTAAGATTTTGTTATCACAACAAAAGTATGTGGAGGAAATGATCATGAAATTCGGTATGAATTATGTGAAACCAAAAAATATCCCTTTGGCTTGCCATTCAAGCTTTCTTCAAGTTTACGTCCTAGAAATAAGGAAGAAAATGATTATAAGACTTTTGTATCGTATGCTAATGCAATAGAAATCTTGATGTATGCGATGGTAAGTACAAGACCAAATATTCACATGCAATTGGTGTTGTCAGTAGATACATGGAAAATACAAGTAAAGAACATTGAGTAGCAATGAAATGGGTGCTTCGGTATCTTAGAGGCACTAGTGATTATTGTATCACCTAATGGTTGCAGTGATCCAGATTTTGCAGGTTGTTTGGACAAAAGGAGATGTACTTCAGGTTTTGATGGAGGTGGAACAACCTTTGATAAATTCCATATTGTTGACATGTTTACAAAAGCAATATTGTTAGATAAATTGCGATGGTGTTTTACTTCTCTTAGTGTGCAAAAAAAAGTGATGAACAAACTACAACAAGGTATCAAGTAAATTGTTGTCAAGGTGGAGATTATTGAAACAATGGTAACGAATTAACCCAAAATTAGGAGACTACGATTCCTATAATTACTACAATAGTTCATCACTTATTATTGTTGAAACAAATTAACTCATAATAGAATGATGTTGCTCACACAACTGAATATTGTTGAACCTATAACAGAGATAGAAAATGAGAGTTCTTGAAATTAATACAGTTAGTTTATGTAACTGTGAAGGACATGATATATATATATATATATATATATATATATATATATACCGTAAATATGGATTTATGTTGTAAGCGTGTTATTGGGTTATTTGTAATCTCCAAGATTAAGCAATAAGAATAGCGAGTCCCTTGTCCCATGGTTGTTTCCTTGACAAATCGTGTTTTACCACGTAAGAATTATTTGTCTTGTGTGATTGCCATTGTTGATCCTTGTGCTTTCAATATTAACATGATCCCACCAACAAATGGCCATGGAAATCCATTATCTGACATTACATGCAACCATACCAACAAGCAACATTGACTCATCGATAGATCACTTCTACACAACTCTATCACAAGATGACTGCAAATCCATTGTCTTTGATGGATATTAAATTAATCACCACATTATTTGTCTTGCCATTTCTTTCGATACCTCCCCTAGAGTACTGAAAATAACAATACATGTAACCTGATTTTCCTTGAATACCTGTGGAATGTATCTTTTACCGGCATATACTAGTAGTTTCACTTCACAATGGTATCTATGAAATAAATTTCTTAAAAAAGGGATAACATTGTGTTGGCTTATAGACATTTTGTTTAGACCAAAGCTGTGATATTATATTTTACAGTCATTGTAAACCATGCAGTTTTTGTAGCACCACCAATGGCACAATAGCTCATCCATCAAAAGGCCCTTTTATTTTTACTAGGGAATCGGTAAGTGGACGGTTCTGGTACTCATGTGACACGGGGTCCATCCCCGTCGGCTGCCACAATAACAGTCCATTCCCGTCGGCTGCCACTATAACCCTAGGTGCGTCCACACAGCCTGCAAGCATGGGGCATGAGATGAGATTTGAACTTGAAATCTCCTTTACAAAATTCCTTCATTTACATGGTACTTGCCAGTCAGTCTACACCCCTGAGGGCGCCATCAAAAGGCCCCTTATTCCCTATCATCCCAGTAGTTCTTTTAATTATTTACACCCTATGTTATTGTAAATACTAATGTTGTTTCAAAAATCTGTAAAAAATTTTGTGGCGCGTGGTGTTATTTATAGTATAGTTCCCAAAATTAGATGCAGAACTTTATCCCCAAAATATATTCCTTTATTTCAACTTCAACTACATTCAAGCACCATCCTCTATTGTTCAATTTCGCAGACATAAGGCAGTGAATCTGTTTAACACAACTTCTTGGTTTTATATGGCCCTGTAGTACATGCTACTATCATCACTAAACACCATTAGCTAGCAATACCTTTGAATTGTAAAATGTGCAATGCTTTACATGCAACTTGTTATATTGCATGCTTTTCTGCAATGTACTTCTCCTAGCAATTCCTTTTGCTTACTAGATTAAAATAAAGGAAAGACATATCTTTTGTTGTTTTGTGCACAATTTTGTTCCATATTTCACCCCTAGCATTTATGCATCGTGCATCCAATTTTTTTTGCCAATATCACATTCCAATGACATGATGCAAAGTATTGTACAGTGCTGAAATTGAGCACCACTATGAACAAATTGCTCAAGTTTGCAGCTACTGCTATCTTGCACCAAACATCACCCTATCTGGGATTCCATGTATATAGTATCTGCATCATCGCAAATTATGTTCATTATGAAAAGTTTGTAGTGACCAAAATGTGAGGCATAATAGGTGGTCTTACTTTTGCAAAATGTGTCTCCGAGCAGTTCTATTTTCTTACTCTTTTGTCTTTCTTAAAACAAAAATAAAGATAGATGTTTTGTTGCTTTGAGCAAATATTAAAGCCAAAACTAAACTAATAAGGATATTGATTTCCATACCCCACAAGAAAATACGTCCATGCACCTACAAAAAAAATTCATCACCCTAGCATATCTTTGAATCTTGTACTTAATTTAGCAGGCTTTGCACATGTTCTGTACTTTGTCCATAACCATTCAATGCCTCAAATAACTGCTTTGTTACTTTTGTGTTGCTACATGCATCTTACTACAAAATTATGGAGTAGGAAATCCATCATCCAAAAGGGTTTCTTCTCAGTTTTTTAGGTGAAATTTCAGGTAACAATTTTGGCAGAAAATTGATCAGTTCCAGGCATGGTCTAAAGGATCAGAGTGCTGCACAAATAGTTTTTCCATGTCCCCAAAGGTTTTGAGAGTCTCCGAATCAATTCAAAACCTCAAAAATTCCCAAAACAACTTACAATTATGCCAAAATTAAATTATTTACTTGACCAGATTCATGCAATAAGTAAAATTCTCAATACTGTTTTGGATGATGGATATCCTACTCCCAAAATTATCATTTCTCCTCTTGCAAATGGAGAGACAACACTTTTAAACAATTAACAGAATTCCACCTGGTGTATCTATTTTTCGACAGCCCCCAGTCCCCCAACCCAAAGAGTATCACTATGTTCTCTTTGTTTCCTTATGTAACATTATGTGTAGAAATTTATATCATTTTCCTCCAATGATCTAGTATTTTCCATTTCCATTCATTGTAAGTTGTTAAGTCATGCAATGCATTTTAAATGTTTTCTAAAACACTTCCATCTCATATGTTACCCTTGAACAAGTGCAAATCCATGAATAAATAGGTTAATGTTTGTTGTAGGGTCTCTACCATGTCTTCTTCCAATACTAACAACACTAGTTCTGTTCCAATAGAAAAATAGGAACAAGAACCACAACAGTAAGATTCCTCTAGCCAATTAAGCATAGTTTCCACTTTTTACAACTTATTTCTATGTTTCACTTGAACTATGTAGCTTGTAGCTTGTAAGCTCCATGGTCACTTTAATCTACATAAAAAGTACAAAGAAATATCTGAAAGGAAAAAAAAACTAACCACAATGTCCATCGCTTGCAAAATTACAAAAAACAATACTATAACAAGCTCTGCTCTCCCACTATCAGAATTGTACCACTTTAACTTCTTTGCTTGAAAAAAAATGTTTCACTCTATTTCTTGTACGATTGTTGCATCTTGTCAGTTTTTCACTGTTTGTAGTGCACCAACCATGAACTCTTCATATGTTTTCCCTAGCACCAATAATGACGCAGGAACAGAGACATAAAAAATACAGTATTCCTCAGCATCTTAATAGATATTTAAATTGTTTGAACTCTTTTCTACAAGAAATACTACTATTGTATAAATTTATCATTATGTGGCAAGTGTTCTTTTCACTCGTATGGCTCACCAACATTGCTGCAAAAACTGACTGGGGAAAAATGTATATTTTAGCTTCAAAGGTGTTCAAGTGCCATCCTATGTTGTCAACTTTGCACACACGCGTGCCAGGAAATATGTTTGAACTCTCCCTCCCTCGAAAACAGAACAGGTGTGTTGTACAGGAATAAACACCTTATAACCGAAGTTCTGGGGTTACCAACATACTCATAAAACTTACAAGCAATTGACTCTAGAGTACAGAAAAGGAAATAGGAGGATAGAAAAGACTCACCCGATACACGACGGTTGATCCTAGCTTTGTCCTCTTCCACTCTGCTTCTCCTCCAAAGCCTTCTGGGATGCTTCTCCTTCACCTGTCAAGAGAAAATCCTCCAAATGCAAGATGATACATGTATATAAAACAGGTTAGATAAATCATATACAGAGTGCTTAATCATAAGTATTCATCAAACCATGATACATGAAAGACATTCAAGACGCATATGGAAGAAGGATTCTTTTTATTAACAATAATGAATGATTTCAGATTACAACCCAACACCTGAGACAAGGACTCCTCTGCAACCAAAGGATTCAAAGTTCCACTGCTCCAAAGGCTTCTGAATAGACTCCACTAGCATAACTTTGCTCTCAAGTATATCTGATTAATACCCTCCCCAAGGCCTTTATTTATACTTGGTGAAATAAGGCAGTTTCAAGGGTTGAGGAGGTTGAGACAGTTAAGGTGATTATGGTTAAGGGATTAACAAATCTCAGATAATCATGATTTATTATTTTTAATGTCGAAGGAAGGTGTACGCAGGTATTAATACTGGCAACTTGCGTATGACACACAAGTTGCTATAAGGGTAACCCATGTACAAATCTGTACACGAGATGCAATAAACGATACTCGCGTACAACAAGCGAGTTGCATATAGGAATAGGCGCATACAACACTTGACATATTTAAAGGTAAAAATAACTAGCTGGATGGATGATAAATGTAGTTCACAATATGCCCATCTATAGTGTTTTAGGCAACCCTCAATCCATAAATGTCGGAATGTCGGCACTCGGACGGAGAGGTTCCATTCAGGTGGATAACAGATGCCCCCTAATGTGTGAGGTAAGAGGGAAACGATGGCGGAAATACATTATAATTTTTATCTTTGGAGAACTCATAAATACAATGGAGCAGAGATAGTACCTGAAACAAATACATAGTAATGTCATATACAAAGTAATATCTGAGGATGCTATGTTCAATTTACTGGAACACTATCTCCTTTACAATATTTGAGTACATCATATGATACGGGTATGAAACCGGGTATATTACAAAGGTGGATCGAAGCCACAATATACAAGAATGATGAGTCTTCAAAGATCTGGAAGCTGTGTACATGAATAGAACATAATCTTGCGCAACTTAGTCCATAGGTGAGGAACTAAGGTATTCATAAACTATCCCAAAGAACCAGTACAATCCAATCCATGTGAATAGAGGTATGTTGAAGTCGAACATGGAAAGGAGTCAACAATTTGTCAATCAATAAGTGATAATCGACAACTGAAGCAAAGGAATTCACCAATGAGGAAAGTGAATCCCAAGTTACAATTGTCAAAACTCTAGGTCTTCGTCGTCAGGAAGTACTAAAATGAAACCATGCTGTGATGAGGAAGGAAATAGATCCTCCAACGGATCACAAGAGTGACTAGGAACTGGGTAACAGAAGGGAGACACAATAGATAACAGATATAACAATGATGGGATCAGGATATATATCAAACATTCAGTGAAGTCCTTGAACAATGAGCATGACATAGAGATGACCCAAGGCAACATTTAACTTATAGATAGAACAACTAGACTTATCTGTCATGTAGGAGACATGATCAGATTCCCTAGGTATAACAAACAATGAGGAGGAGTAGGAAACTCAAAGTAATAGCTGAACAAAAAGTGAACACTGAAACATGGGTATCAAAAAAGACAAAAGTGCTATGTTCAAGGATGACATGCTGCCACTACTAAAAACAAGAGAAAAAGTATTCCTTACCTTCCCTGTTAAAGTTTAACGAGTCCAGGAAAGTCAACTCGGTTCCCTCTTCATTTTTTAACAAGCTTAAAGAGACGGGAAAATAATGCTTGATAGTGTCATTGATTCGTGGATTTAATGAGCCGAACTAGTACATGATCAGTAGGTGTTTTCACATTTAGAGAGTCTAAAAGCTCCAAACAAGACTCTAGGGGGGTACTTTTTCATCCAATTTAGTCTCCTAAGGCCGAAAAAGTATAAAACATACCATAAAAGAACTCTCTTAACTTCCGTAGAAGAAAAGGTGAACCTTTTTCGTACTTAGTCAGGGAGATCCAAAAAAGGTTAAATTACCACCTAGCCAACGCTCCTTCCAAAATAGCATAAAATAGCTTGAGTTTTACAAGTGTGAAGGAAAGCAAGATCACTTGGAAAGATCCATTTGATTACGAGAAATGGGACTTACAACAATAAACTCGTTGCTTTGTTCTTAAGTGTTTAACGAGCATGACAGAGACACAAAGTACACTCGAAATATTTTTCATGTTTAGGTCTAGAGCACAAAAAAGAGAAAACTAAGCTCATACCGGGTGTTCCTTTTCCGTAAATTTAGTCCCTCAGGTCCGGAAAAGTGATAAACCTATACTTGAGAATACTCTTCTCAATTCAAAAAGAAAAGAGAGCGATCCTTTCTCGTATTATTCCGCATGGTCCGAGAAAGAAATAACCTATCACCAATGTGGATTCCCATTCACATATTCTTAACGAGCTTGAACGGACGAGTTAACTCGATAGTCAAGTCTGTTTTGAAGGAGTCAGACCTGGGCCTAAAGAAACTCCATAAGGGCGGGGAGTCCTATAAAAAAATAGCTTGTAAAAAGAGATTCAAAAGAAGCTCTATTTGGCGTGAAAAATAGCTAAAAGGATACCCCTGTACCTAAAACAGTTGCGGCATGAGTACCAAAGAACAACATAGGCTTGGAAGAAAGATACTCATGAAAAAAGGGCCCTATCCACGGAAGAACAATGGTAAAAATGGGTAACTAATGGTTTATAATACCATAGTCTGTGGAAAAATGTTGAATGCTAAGGTTAATTTGGATTGAATAAAGAGGCCAAAAATGTATTGGAAATGACAAAACCATCCTATTGGAGCAACAAAACTTTATAATGGTGAAAAACCTGTTTCAAAGAAAAAAAGAAATGTGGTATTAGTTGAATGGATTTTCAAACTATAGAAAAAACCCACTTAGAGAAATAAAATTTCTATAAATAATTGAAAATCAAAACAAAACTCACCATTTGAAATTTTTAGCTATAAAAAGAAATTTCTTCCCTCTACCTTTGTTCGATCATTGTGGACAATCTAACCGGGGAAATCAAATTCCGCAAGTTGCAGGTAAGCCTACACCCTGAGCTCTTCATTTTGATTCTAGCAATTATTATTTTGGAGTCTGAATTTCATGTTTAAAAGCATCCTGAAACATGTCACGGCGCGTACGCGAGTTCACAGTGTGAAGACAAGCATACACGCATTCTGTACACGAGTTGCCTATATATACAGTCGCATACAATACCCGACATGTCTAACTAGACAGTCGCATACAGTATGCGACATGTCTAACTAGACAGTCGCGTGTACTGCGTGAAGGATAAAAAGCTAAATATGATAAAAAAAATTAGAATTTTTCTATGAAATTACTGAATCAAATTACTTGTTTTGCTAGGTGTAAAGATGGTTCTGGAATGGAGGGAACATGAGCATGAAACAATAGACCAAGAAGCACTCCAAAGTGCGCCCACTATACATGCATTACGAACAAGTGGGCTATTAAAGTTCTTTTGCACATCACCCATGCGGGCCAATGTCCGCCTACTTGAGTTCATGATAAACTATTGGGATCATGATTTGGGGATGTTTGACCTACAGGGTGAGACCTTGGAGATTACTACTGAGGACATGTATTTCATTACCGATCTATCACGACGAGGAGCACCGGTCAACTTAGAGGGCACCAGCAGGGGTGGCGACCCTTTAAGCGTCCAGAACTACATAGATGTGTTTTGCACACCAGGTACCCAAAAGAGAGGGAGTTGTGTCCCTATTGTACATATCCGTGACTTTACTCTACAGGTACTTGTGAGCACCATCGTGAGGATTTCAGGATCCTCCTCATTACATTTGGCTACATGGAACCAAATGAGGCTGGTAGTGGACTGTTTTCGTGGTGCTCTCTATGATTGGTGTTCGGGAGTTGTCCCTATCATGAAAAGACAATTGTCCGACTGCAAGAGAGGAAGGCGAAAGAACTTTGGTTATGCGAGCATATTGGTTGCCTTCTTCTTTGAGAGAGTACTAGGGTTAAGCCCCACCATACCTCTACCAGTCCGATCTCCATGTCAGCCGAGGTTGAGTAGATGGGGAGACATATTCCTTCGTCAGGGAGGAGGAGACACAGTGCATAGTGTATACGATGATGATTTCTATATCTGGTGGGAACGACAACTACTGGCACTGGAGTAGTTTCCATATGCCGGCATGGACTTTCGAGGTGACCCATACCTTGTCCTCCCTCCAGGAGGAGCATGGGGAGAGCTAGGTAAACAATTTATTTTTTTAATTTTATCATTTTTTAAAATTTTTATGAAGTTTAAAATGATAGATATATACATATGTACAAGTCTTAATCCTATAAATGTGTCAAAATGCAGATATTGGACCGGTCCACCCTTAGGGGAATCCATGCATGTTTGTTCATCCTGTCATAGGCGAATATCCAGGACTAATCAGGGTTCTAGAGGGGAAGCTGGCCAGGCTAACCCAAAGAGTTCCTACCTTGCAGATAGAGCATATCCCGACTGCCATGGAGGAGTTCATTGTTGGAGTTCCACCAGTCTGGTTACATCTTTTCAGGCGAGTGGTCAGAGCGGTGCTTGTATACATAGAGGTTGTGGAGGCTGCCAAAGCCGAAGAGGCTGAGGAAGCCAGAGTACAGAGGGACCATGGGGACCAAGGTGGTCCAAGTGACCAGGGTGGTCCTGCGTAGATCTAGGAAATTTTGATGGATTGCGATCCATATTTTTGTATATTTTTGTATATGACAGGATCTGAGGATCAAACTTGACCTATCTATGGATAGATATTTTACATATATATATATATATATATATTGTTGTTGTTGGCGGTTTATTTACAAATTTTTTTTATATGTGTGCTGTATATCTTTATGAAATGTGTGTTAGATGCCAATCTAAAATGTAATTAGCATATGCATCAGTCAATTGATTCTGATTTCATGGAATGTGATTGAATATAATAACTTCAAAATTTCTTTCCAATAACCGAATTTGCATGAACTGACATAATAGAATAGGATTTCGTACCTGATAAGCTCGATTGAGCTGGGAGACCACCAGCTGAGAGTCTAGATGAACCTCAAGATAGGTGATACCACATGACAAAGAATCCCATAGGAGCTCAATTACAAACCTATACTTAGCAACATTATTATAAGCAGGACCTAAACAAGCGCCTCCCGCGGCAACAAACTGTCTTGAGGGAGAGTAAATAACCCATGCTGCTGAAGCTAGGTTACTAGTGTGACGGCTGGCGCCATCAGCGAACCCTATATACCTTTCAGAAGAAATATGCAACAACTAGCAGATAGTATAAAAAACACAACTGACAACCTAATGTACATAAAAAATACATACAATAAAAATACAAGAAAAAGTGCTAAGCCTAAGCATAGTACTTTTTCAGGTAGAGCCCATTTCTAGGCTCAGGCAGCTTGTTCCCATCAAAATCAACTAACTCATATGCGCCCTTGCTCAAAACTTTCGACACGAATAAGGTCCTAACCACATGGCCTTGAATTTTCCTGCCCCCAGGGGTTCTTTGTCTTGGTCCCAAAGTAAGACAAGTTCCCCTTCAGAGAAAACCTGAGGTTTGACCGATTTATCATACTGAGTTTTAACCCTATTTTTATGAGCTTGATTAACGGTCAACACATCTCTATGCTGTTCATCAAGGTGTTCTAAATGTACTAGATGTTCCTCAAGCTCCGTCGTATCAGGTAACACATGAATAGCTATCTTTACAAACGAAATTTCACACTCAATCGGAGTAACTGTTTCCACTCCATGAACGAGTTGGAAAGGGGAGAAACCCGTAGTAGTTTTTACGTTAGTTTGGTAGGCCCAAAGAGCAGGATATAGCATGATGTTCTAGTTAGAATGGGTTGCATCAATTGTACGTTTGAGGATAGTTTTTAAAGTTTTGTCAATAGCCTCAACCTGACTGTTTGCTTGCGGATAGTATGAAGATGAATGTTCTTGTCTAAATCCGAGCATAGTGATCAGTTCTGTCATCATGTTATTTCGAAAATGACTATCGTGGTCAGTGAAAATCACTTTGGGTATACCAAACCGTGCTATAATCTGATTGAATACAAAGAAAGTTGTTGTTTCCCCATCGGCTTTAAAAGTAGGCATTGCCTCTACCCATTTCGTAAAATAGTCAACAGCAAAAATGATGTATTTATGCCCCCCAGCCAAGGCTAGGTTGCATGTCACGTAATCAATCCCCCATTTCATGAAGGGGACTACCAAGACAATGGGAAATAACGGAGCAGGATGTGACCGCATTTTCTTGGTGTAAAGTTGACACGGATGACAGCGCTTCACTGCTTCCACACAATCTTTAAAGATCGTGGGCCAAAAATAACCAGCACGTAATTTCTTCTGGGCCATTGCTAACCTAGATAAATGACCCCCACACGCTCCACTATGGGAATCATTCAAGACGATTTCCGCTTCCTCATGGGTAAGGCATCGACGCAAAATGGAATCTACCCCTCTTCGATATAATGTATCTCCTACGATGAGGTAGTTCTTGGCATGAAGGCGTAATTTACGTAGTTCCTCCCTTGATACTTCAAAGTATGTAGATATATAAGAATATCCCCATACCAAGGATCAGAGGTGGATATCAAGAAGATGTGCTCATCTGGGAATGAGTCATCTTCAACTACTACATATTCTTCAGTAGGAAATTCTGCTATAAGTTCAGCAAAAACTAAGGACATCTTAGACTTAGCAGACTGGAAATACAAGTCAAACTCTTGGAGAATGACTATCCATTTATTAAATTCCCCCCCAACATTTCGTCAAGATAAAACATATTGAAACATATTCACATCCGCCACTACTATGGTGGTCCTTAGTAAAATGTAGTGACATAACCTCTGAACAGCGTAAACTGCTGCTAAGGCCAATTTCTCAACGTGGGAGTATCTAAGTTCAGGTCTGGCCAAAGCACGGCTAAGATAATAAACGGCATGCTCTACAAGCTTATCGTCCTCCTGGACTAGTACTACCCCAATGGTCGACTCAGATGCGGCCATATATAATATAAAATCCCTAGAATAATTTGGCAGATGCAATAAGGGTGCCAACAACAAAGCTTTTTTCAATGCCTTGAAAGCAAGTTGTGCAATTTCATCCCATAGAAATGGGGTGTCCTATTTGAGCAGGCGCATGAAACCCTTAGTAATATTGGCATAGTTAACAATAAAACGTCGAAGAAAATTAGACTTTCCTTGCAGGCTTTGAAGTTTCCTAATAGAACGAGGAGGAGGCAGATTTACAATGGCCTCAACTTTCAATGGATCCACCTGGATGCCTCTACTAGAGACAATGAACCTGAGCAATATTCCTGACTCAACATAGAATACACACTTGTGGGGATTCAAGCAGATTTTATAATAACTGCATCTCTCAAATATCAACCGTAAATGATCTGGATGTTGAATTCTCTTACGAGAATGTGCAGGCAGATCATCGAGGTATGGTTCGACAATGGCTTTAATATCATGGAAAGCAAAGTTCATAGCCCATTGAAAGGTTGCCCCAGCATTTTTCAATCCAAAGGGCATTTTCTTGTACGCGAAGGTACCCCAAGGACAAATGAAAGAAGTTTTATGTTGGTCTTCTGGTTTTATTTGAATTTGATTGTATCCGGAGAAACCATCCATAAACGAGAACACTTCACTTCCCGCACAAGCATCTATAATTTGGTTTATAAATGGCATGGGATAGTTGTCCTTAGGACAGGCTTTATTAAGGTCTATAAAGTCCGTATAGATGCAGATAGTCCCTTGCTTTTTATCAACAGGAACAAGGTTGGATACCCATTCTATCAAAGCTATGGGATAGATAAAACCAGCCTTCAACAACTTTTCAACTTCAGCCTTTACAGCCACCGCTTTGCGCGAGTTAACAAGTCTTAACTATCGAACTGGTTTGGCATTAGGATATGTTCGGATTTCATGTTCAACAATCGATGGATCTATGCTTGACATCTCCTCATATGACCAGGCAAAGACATCGCAGAATTCTTTAAATAGAGCAGTATAGATGGCAATCTCTCCAGGAGAGAAATTTGCACCTATATATATGTTTTCCATGACATCAGGGTTCAAAGAGATGTTAATAGGTATGGTGGCAGAAATATTTTCCATATTCCCCTCAGCAAACATTCCTTCCCTAGGCAAGGGATTGATAGGTATATCAACATCTTCTGACAGTCTCAACCGAAACTCTTGATTTTCTATTCTACTTAGTTCTGGAAGAAAATAAGAACGATGATGAAGATCCTCACAAATCTTACCACATCCACTTATGGCTTCCAAAATGGCTTCATCAGAAGGTAAAACCATGTCTAAAAAATCTATAGAGTGTGAAGAGTTTTCCGCCCATGCGGGCAAATAGACTTCTTCCAAATCTTCCGAGACTGTTAGAGGATCTGGAATGGGATCAACAGTGGCTTGCATGATAGCTTGATAAGCTATCGATAAGGGCACTTCTGGTTCATGGGGAGACGGGAAAACCCAAGGATCAGTCCTATCAACAACTATAGCTATGGACCTCCCCACACTAGTAGAACCAATATAATTAACTGGGGCAGGAAGATAAAATGTGCCCATCAATGATGTGTACATTCTAGCCCCCAAGCTCTGTGCAGCAGGTTTGACCTGATCAGCCAATGGCACAGCGGACTCATTAGACTCTAAACGAACTTTTTGAGTATAATCAAGTTGATCAATATTAACCAACTTGCCTTCATGTGGAAAAACCACTACACGAAAAATGACCGACGCAATAGTAGACATCGCATAAGTCCAGTTTCTTCCCATAAGCAGATTGTAGTCCAAAGGAGCAACAATCACTTCTACCTCAACAAACACTGCTTTTCCTGCCAACTTAATTTCAAAAGCCGGAAAGATACCATGCGGATGGAAGGACCTTCCATCAAAAGCAGTAAGCAGAGTGTTTGATGGGACCAACTCTGGGGATCCGAGAGCTTTCCAACAGGTCAAGGACATAACACATGTAGAAGCACCCTCATCAACAACTGCCCTTCCAATGGTCTTTCCACCATGGATGACATTTATTGATAAGGCTACATGGTAAGGTAGGCAAATTTTAACATCACACAAATGAAATTTCGTCATGAGACTCGATGAGTCCATGTTTCCTAAAGCTGCTAAGAGGGCATCCCACTGGGCAAGACAACTCTGTAAGACCTCTAAAGCTGACATTGCACACAGGGTTTGAGCTAAATCTTCAACTACGAAGTAGTTTGAAGCAGCCCTAGCATTAGGGTTATGCAAGGTCTTCTTGAAGACACCTTTCAGTATCTTCGGCATAGTTTCAACAGGTTTCTCTATCGTGAGAGGGTTAGAAGTTTCACCTACACCTTTACCCTTCTCAGAAGTCTCTTTCTCATAATTTTTATTCCTTGTCTGCAACAAAGTCGAAGATCAAACCATGTTGATATAGTTTGGGTCAGGGGAATTTTGAGTGCCCCCTGCTACATTAGAAGCTGAAGCAAAATTCTGTCCTTAGGGAAAAGGATCCTTTAGGACAGCTGGTTGTTGAGCTTTAAGCAGCTTTTGGGCTTGATCCATAAGGGGACAAAGGTGAGTAAGGTGGTCCTCATGGCACAACTTACACGGGAACTTGACCTTATTATTTTATTTCTTGCCCCCATCAGCATTGTTCACGGGATTTTGCTTGTTTTGGTTTCCCTCTCCCTTCTTTCCTTTCTTTTTCTTCCCGTCGGGCTGCTGATTTCCCTTCTGAGAGGTTTGTGCAAAAAAATTTGCACTCTGTGGGGAGGGGCAACCTTTGCTACCTCCACCGTGGACTGCTTGACAGACAACTGATGAAGTTGCTTAGCCAAAATATTCTACGATGGGAGAGTTAACGGACCCAATCACACCATCGGCATGGGGTCTAGGCTTAGGCTTTTCCGCATCGTGTGTAGGCCTCGGTGCCTTATGGATAATCTCATACAAGATCCCAGATTGTGAATAAATCAAATCCAGTTGTTGGGCCCTGAGAATGGCTTCTTCTTCATTTGTCACTCCTGAGGTGGATACGTCCTTAGATATGTAGGGCAATAGGGATTTAAGGAACCAATCTAGAAGAAACTCAGGAGGGATAGTGGCTTTTATAAGGCTCTTTCGCCTCCTCCACTCTTGGATGTGATCCAAGATGTGGGTAGCCTTGTTCTACCTAAAGCTAGACAACAAGTCCGTTCCAAAATCATATCAGACCGAAAACTAAAAGTGGCTAAGAAATGCACTAGCCAAGTCCCAGAAACTACTGAAAGCAGCAGAAGGCAATTCAATATACCATTTTTCCGCGGTACCTATTAAGGTTCTCTGAAACAGCCTCAACCTAACTGAATCTTCATTCAGTGAATTAAAAGAACACCATAAATGGAATGTGGTGGCATGAGCCCCAGGGTCTTCACCAAATTTTCCCTCGAATTTAGGGATGTCTGATGGAAATTTAGTGGGGATAGGTGGCCATAAGGGGTCATTACTCACCGAGTCATTCATTAATTTTGACAAATCTAGCAAATTTAAGGTTTCCAGGAGCGGAAGTTTGGTTCAAACCGGGGTACTAAATGTGCCAGCCTGGGGATTAGAGGGACCTACCCCCGAATGCCCATAGGTAAAAGTGGGGTTTCCCCCTGCCACCGGTTGTGAAGTGGGTAGATTACTCTGAAATGGATTCCATCCGTAAGCCATAGGATTGTGTGTGGGAGGTGTAGTATAAGAAGTTCGGGCCGTCCCAATAGAAATAGGAGTCTGAAAGACAAGAGCCGGTATCCCTCCGCTGAACATCGAAAAGGGAGAGCTCATAAACAGAACCGAAATCGGAGTTTGGAAACTTTTCCCATAAGAGGTATTGTTCCCAAAATGCACTCCTACATAGGAAGTTGATAGGCCTACGAATGGAGTGGATGGGGCAATGTGCCCCCCATTCCAAGGAAATCCTTGGATGAACGCCGAGGATCCTACCGGACTGCTCTAGGCAGTATATGGAAAGGAAGAAGGAATAGTAGGTAGACTAGGTATCCCAGTAACCATATCACCAGAAGTACATGCTAGGTTTGAGTGAACTAGTGGTTGGACCACCCGGCTCGCTGGAGTCAAAGGTGTAGAAGGTATACTAGATCTAGGGGCACTTATTGGGGGAGGTAGTACCCCTTCAACTGGAACAGCTGAGGTGGACACAAAAGAGCTTTCTTCTGCAGAAGACATGATCCTACCCACAAGGACACCTAAAACAGGTGAATCAAAAGGTCTAACCTGAACGATCACATGATTGTTTAAATCAGTCAAGGGGGTGTTAAAATTCCTTGCAAACTCGTCAGTCTGCAAGTCTTCTATCTCAACTGTATCAAGATCAAAACAGTTAGCTATCAGTTCTGTTCACCAAGAACTTCACTTATTCCTACCGGTTCAAATGAATCATCCGTGTCCAATCTTCGCCTTTGGAGTGGAGGTGGAGGCTCCAATGTGACAAGAGGAGGAAGGTTTCACAACCTTCTTGACCTTCTAATTGGTTGGTCCTCCATGATTGAAAATTTGACAAATCACACCCTAAGGCCAACTAAACACAGGCAAAAACACAGAGCACACACTCTAAAAATCCTAAAGCTTCAAACAATCAATCAAGGGTGAAAGATGTACTTTCTCAAAGAAAGCTAAAGAACGATTACTTGGCATCCTTGAAGTGGTTCTTAGGCACAAGCAGAGGAATTACCCAACCACCCTCCTACACTTACAACAAGGGTTACTTTCCAAGCCTGTCCAAGGTGAACCAGAAATAGCCTTTCGGTTTACCTAGGTATGAACCCTAAATGTCAAGAGACTAAAGGCTACCTTAGCTATACCAACATTTAGGGGGGACAGTCACAAGCCTGACTCGTACGCATGGGTAGGGTAGCTGAGCTCGAAACTCTATCTAGGACAGAATCCCTAGATGCGTAAAAGTCCTGATTTACATTTTGACAAGGAATCAGAGGGTTATCTCCTCAGTCCAATGCCTCCACGTGGCCTCGTGCTTGACTCCCTTTTGAGAGGAGCCTCCCAGATACAATTGATAAAGTCAAGGATTTACCTAAAGAAAGGTCCACTATGTCTGAATTTTAAAACTTATGGGAAGTTTACACTTCCTATCCCACAAGTCTAGCCTAAGCTAGTAGGTGAAAGGCCCCTAAAAACAAAAATTACTAGTAAATTTTAACTATTGCGTTCATTTTAAAGGGCTGTTTCTTACTCAGAAGGAAATGGAGTGATGAACTATGGTGTTTTTTGACTTGATAAGAAAAAAAAGTAAAGGGGTATTTTTCCAAAGCAAATTACCACTATTAAAGCAAACTTCTTTTTCTCTTTGTAAATATATATTGATGAACAAATGCAAACGATAAGGAGAAACTAAGACTATGTTTTTTGTAGTTTTTGAGATTATATTTAAAACTGAAATGAAAACTACTTATGCAAAAGCAAATGCAAAAGCTTGACAATGTTTTTCTTTTCACTTTTTAAAATGCTCAAACTCTACCATGCACCTAAAATGCACTAAACTTGAGTATACTTGGATCTAATCAATTGTATAAAATAAACAAACTGAAGTAAACAGGTCAAAAGAACCAAGAATCAACCAACAAAGGGAGACCAGGAACCCTAGCTTGGGTGTACACAATGAAAAAAGATCACTGTAAACTCATAAAGGTAAGTGGTAAACCAACCACTATCAAAAAATAGACTGGAAAAACAATGCCCAAAATGATGATCACTAATCCGGACAGAGACACTTCACCCTATAACCCAAACAGAACAAGCTACTTCAACATGCAAACAGAAGACAATCCAAACAAAAGAAACCCAAGGGCTTTACAAAAAAACACAAAGTGTGGTCACCAAGGTCTTCAAACAAACAACACAGTATCCATAAAGAAAGCCAACTAACAAACAGGAATTACACAAAGAGAGGGACAAGCAAACCCTATCCTAAAAATCCATATTTCCAGGCTTGTACACGACTGTGTATAAGGGAAACTTGCATACTGTACGTGACTGTCAAAGAGAGAAACCCACATATGTAGGCCTCTGTACGCGACTGTGTAGCAGAGAAACCCATGTACAGGTACAAAAGTTTTCTCAAAAATAAGAAAAATCCACAAGGCTTTCAAACACTGTGATAAGGACGAACCAGGATAAAATACCACACACAAACTTCAAGGCAAAGACTAGTCAAGGGTGACAGAAACAACCTACAGCAGTTTGGGATCCCCAGCGGAGTCGCCAGTTTTGTTGTACATGAACAAACACCTTATAATCGAAGGTCTGGGGTTACCAACATACTCATAAAACTTGCAGGAAATCGACTCTAGAGTACAGAAAAGGAAATAGGAGGATAGAAAAGACTCACCCGATACACAACGGTTGATCCTAGCTTTGTCCTCTTTCACTCTGCTTCTCCTCCAAAGCCTTCTGGGATGCTTCTCCTTCACCTGTCAAGAGCAAATCCTTCAAATGCAAGATGATACATGTATATAAAACATGTTAGATAAATCATATACAGAGTGCTTAATCATAAAAATTCATCAAACCATGATACATGAAAGACATTCAAGATGCATATGGAAGAAGGATTCTCTTTATTGACAATAATGCATGAGTTCAGATTACAACCCAACGCCTGAGACAAGGACTCCTCTGCAACCAAAGTATTCCGAGTTCCACTGCTCCAAAGACTTCTAAATAGACTCCACCAACATAACTTTGCTCTCAAGTATATCTAATTAATACCCTCCCCAAGGCCTTTATTTATACTTGGTGAAATAAGGCAGTTTCGAGGGTTGAGGAGGTTGAGACAGTTAAGGTGATTATGGTTAAGGGCTTAACAAATCTCAGATAATCATGATTTATTATTTTTAATGTCGAAGGAAGGTGTACGCGGGTATTAATACTGGAAACTTGCATATGACACATGAGTTGCTCTAAGGGTAACCCGTGTACAAATCTGTACGCGAGATGCAATAAACGATACTCGCATACAACATGCGAGTTGCATATAGGAAGAGGCACGTACAACACTTGACATATTTAAAGGTTAAAATAACCAGCTGGATGGATGATAAATGTAGTTCATAATATGCCCATCTATAGTGTTTTAGGAAACCCTCAATCCATAAATGTCCTTTTGTGTGCCAACATAAGGAATGTTGACACTCGGACAGAGAGGTGCCATTCAGGTGGATAACAAGGTGCACTTGATCTTGTCGATAATGGTTGTCAACTAAGGATAATTGTCAATGTTGGTAATACTTTCATAAGGTGATCCTTATTCGATTATTCAGGTATGAGAGTAGAAGACCCTAAGCTTATCAAATTTTGGGGCTGTGTCCTCCATTGTTATAGTTGTACTTGCTTTAAGCTTACTAAACCTTGGGGCTGTGTCCTCCACTGTTATAGTTTTATTTGTTTTTGGGCAGATCATTTTCCTATTTCAACATGAAAGCTAAGCCTACCAATATTAAAAAAAATAAAAAATAATACTTCAACTTTGCAGCTGCTGACCCTTCCGATTACTTAAAGTTAAGTTATGCACTTTAACACCCCAACTCATTCATATTTGACACTTGTCATGAATCTACACATCAAAAGTTTTGACCTTCAACTAAAGTCCACATTTGAATTAGGTGATATAGAGTACTATATTGTGCTCAATCTAAATCTAAACACCGCCATTGAACATATGCTTGAGTTTGCAACAATCACTGCCTTGCATCAGACATCATCATTAGGGATGGAATTTGATAGGTAAATGCCTATCATGGGTCAATTTACCTGTCAAATACAGCTAAGATTTTACGAAGACCATTAAAATCCAGCTTAAAATATAGAAAACCTTTCAGATTTTGATTGCTACTAGCAATTTTGACGGGTGTCCGCCATTTGAAATTCCAACCTTGATCACCATATGTGCGCTCATTGCATCCAATGATACTATATCGGATCTCTTGGTGCCATTGTCACCTTTTCCATCAAAATAACGGTCAATACAAAATTTTTCTAAAACACAGACAATATGAACTAAGAACAATGATAATAAGTATATAGATTTGCATAGCTTTCTACTTATCTATATATGTTCTCTCCTACCCTTTTCAAACATATCTGTTCAAGAGTGTAATCTCACCTGTAGTTAAGTTAGTGAGTTAGGTAATCCACGCTATCTATTCACCTATGGTATTCGCCCATAGTATTGTTCTTTTTCCATTTCCTATTTAATATGTTCTTAATAATGAGAAGGCAATCAATTGCTCGTAGTAGTTTTGTTGCTTCATTCTATTCTTTCACACATGGTATGAAAGCTTGGCCTAATCCTTCCATTGTTGCAGTAAGCCTTTTCACAGAGTGGAAAGCACTCTATGGAGCACAGAGCTATTGCCTACTGAGCTACAACATTCTATTCTAATTTTTTTTAATTTTCTAGATTTGAATTTTATTTTGGTTATTTTTGCCCTAACCCTAAAAAAAACGTGGAGGATTTTGTTTTTTTTTTATTTTAATTTTTTTCCAGATCTCACCTTATTCCCGATCTGCGATCTCTTTCTTGGTGGAGGGAGCTCTTTCTCTTGACCGAGCAAGAAAGAAAATAATAGACAGCACTTGATCATGGCGCTCACCGTGGAGGACTCGCCACGGTTTTTTGAACACACAGTAGATCTAATCGGCAGCTTTGTATAACAGCAGATATCGCAAGGGTGATTCCCTGATCTGATCCATGGAATAGTCACCAATCCGTTGTCATTTAAAAAAAAATAAAAGATATGATCTGGCATAGTAGCAGATCTGATCGAAGGTCTAATCAACAAGATCCATTTATTTCTTCTCCAAGTCTGTCGTACAATTTGCGGCTCCAATCTATTGCTCTAAAACCAAAAAAGTGGATATTTTTTTATTTTTTGAAGAGATTGGTGGTTGATCTAATCAAGGAGGATCAGATCGCAGTACAAAACAAGTTTAACTTAAGAGAGGGTCTTGAATGGCTGATCTCGTCTTCGATTGAGGGAAGGAGACAATTTTTTATTTTATTTTTGAAGGACCCAGCCCACCCATGGCATCATTATTTTTTTTGTTTTGCAGAGAGTTACATAGGTTGGCCACCACTTTTCTCCCACATTGCAAGATTAGTGCCACCGCTCATATTGAAGAGGCAAGAAGCGGTACCACTGCTTTGCTTATGTTTAGAGAGAGTGATGAACTGCACTATCCTTAACGAATTTCTGGCACTGCGCCCCTTCACCGCTCATTGCCATTACATCAGGAGCGGTGCTCATTTTTATTAAAAGAAAAGGTGAAGTGCATTGTTGAAGCGCCCACCAAATCGGTCTTTTTCATTCCAGATCTACCGCCTTCTCTCAAATGCTCTCAAATGCTAGAAGCTTGGCGCGGTGAACTCTCTAACTAGATTTTTTGTCAAATAAGAAAAAAGGGCATCTGGTGATCATCCAATCTTATTGAAGGTTGTGATCTAGAAAAGAAGATCTATTCTTGAAGATGGTGCTACTAGAAGCAGTCCCAGAAGAATTTGAAGAGGTAAGAAATATCTTAACACCACAAGGTTTATGGCAGAGCTTTAATGGAGATGAGTATGATGTATGGGAAATCAAAGTAATTAATGTGTTAAAATTACAAGATTTGTCACACTTCATAGTTGAAGAGGATCCCATTGATCAAGAAAAGTTTAATTCTTTGACATAATTCAAAAAAGAAAGAAGGCAAGTTGTTGCCTTATGTCTCATACAAGACAGTATAGACTATTCCCTATTTCATTACATTGTAGAAGCTGATACTCCAAAGAGAGCATGGGATACACTAAAAGAAGTCTTCAGTGAAGAACCAACGGTACATGAAGATGACTTTGTAAGTCAGGCAGAGCACCAGGAGTCCCACACTGAAGTGGAAGACAGTCAAGATGACAGTGTCTATGAGGCAGCTAGTGATCATGTAATCCCAGCAAATGATGTTGATTCAGTTATGTTTGATGATGACAGTGAAAGCAAACCTGTCACTGCAGCGATACTCAATGATTTGAGTGATAGTCTCTTTGAGCAAGAGACAGTTGATAGCAACATAGAAGCTGCAATAGTTGCTGAGAATCGGCAACAAACAATTGATAACATCACAAAAGAAACAACATTATGTAGTCCACTCCAAAACCAGAAAACCAGAAGTTTGAGGGAGATCTATGAGCAAGCTCCTACAACTGATGAGCATCTACAATATGCTATGTTTTCTTCTGATCCCACAATTTTTGAAGAAGTAGTGAAGGATGCACAATGGATTCAAGCAAATGAAGAATTCAATAATGAAGTAGCTGTCATTGATGAGCAACACCAAGATGTGAATGCTCTCCAAGAAAAGCTTAAATATATTCATATTTTTTCTAACAAAAATGTTGGGTGTGCAGGTAAAGATGACAACCAAAAGAATCATGTTGAAACAAAAGATGAAGACTTTCACTATGTTCCAGAAGATGAAGAAGATCAACTACTTAGCATCAAGATCCATAAGACAAAGAAAAAGAATTCCAAGTACACTTCAAGGAAGAAAGTCAAGCTGAAGTTTTTTGAATGAAATGTAAGCCTAGCTGAGACATAGACCAGCAGGCATCTTTAGGCATAGACAATGTTGATGATGTACTACCAATTGAGATTAATGGGGTGTGTTGAAGAGTGTAGTCTCACCCGTAGTTAACTTGGTGAGTTAGGTAATCCACGGTATTTACTCACCTATGGTATTCGTCCATAGTATTGTTGTTTTTCCATTTCCTATTTAATATGCTCTTAATAATGAGAAGGCAATCAACTGCCCGTAGTGCTTCTGTTGCTTCATTCTATTCTTTCACAATATCTTGTATGTCAGTGTTGGTTCTAACAAAAAAAAATACCCATTTGCATGCCTTTCAGCTACAATTAAATTGCTCATACAAAGTTTTACTTTCAAGTACAAAAATGTTGCCCCCATAGTGGTGCTCTAATGTACTTGTTCAAGAATCTCATATGCAATTCTTCACAGGAATTTCCTTCCCATGGAGCAAACCGTGAACTTCCATTGACCTGTTCAATGAAGATATGAACTTTCATTATGCTCTTTAATGAAGATATGACAAAACAAGATCTACTCAATAAAGATATGACAAAACAAAACTTGCATTCTTTTTCCAAAACTATCATTCAGGTCAAATTGATAAACATGGACATGGTTCAAACATTACTTGCACATTGTGCAAGCCATTGTTGCAATAAATGTTTCCAAAGTTAACAGAGATCTGTTACAACCAATATGCAAAGGACATTGCCCATTGTAGTCCAACCTTCGGGCCTTTCATGTGTAAGAATGCTTTACAATGTCAGTTGTCAACTTTGTCATCAATTTGCACGCTATGGGATATTTTGCTCCTCTAAATAGTGCAATGCTCTATAAAGGCTCTTCCTCTTCTTTTTGAAAGGCAGCTAAGCATCTAAACTTGGCTTATGTTAGTCATTATATTTTGTAAATTATTTTTTATTAACATAATTGATTAAGTTTTGTTGTATTAGTCATATAAATCTTGGAATGCTTTTCAAATGAACCTGCAGTTGAAAGTAGTGAGAAGCTATTACTGATATATATATTATTAATAATTGTAAAAATTTGAAAATTAGAAAGTATATTTTTTATTTGTATTATAAATTAAAAAAAAATGTATTAAGTTGATTTTTTAATTAAATTAAGTTTTGAAATGTTATTCATTTCATTTTGTAATTGGTAAACAAGATTGTAGATAAGATATAAATGAAGCTTTTAAAATCATCTAATAAGAATTGCTTAAAAATATTTTTTAACAAATAATGTTGACTTTATTATTTTTATAAATGTTTAAATATTAATATAATCAATTTTAATTTTATATATTTTTATAAAAACAATTATATGTTAACCTAACTAATTATATATTATCTTTATATTTTTATGACTTTTTTTACTCTCACAAATTTTATATTTAATTTAATACTTATTTTCTTTAAGTTGCAAATGCTCACCACTTTTCTAAATTGTAAAGCTTATTCTTCTTTGTTTTTATATTTGCAAATAAAGGTATTTATAGGATAAGATGTTTTTTAGAGACATAAAAACTTCATTTACAATAATTTTATATTTACAGATAAAGGTATTTATGTGATAAGATGTATTTTCGAGACATAAGAACATTTACAATAATACACAGCTTACTTTAGTCATTCCATGTTCCAAGAAAATTTTAAAATTTAATACTTTGCATGTAATCGTTGAAACATATTTACTTGCTTTTTATGTTTATGTGGAGTGTTTTTTAAATTGTCTCGTTATTAGCTTTTTAAATTCATTTTGATTATATAATTATTTTTATATTATTTTGATAATATAATGATTTTTTAATAGAGACCTTTAATTATAAGTAGTTAGATAATTTGTATTCAAAAGCATGGAAGTAGTGTGATAGACTATGTTATATATGATATCTTTATATACAATAAATTAATAAATTTTAACATCTTCAATGATTATGAGCCTGACTCTGATTATAGACCTTTAATTATAACTCAATATTGCTATGCATAGTGATCTCAAGGAGGAAAACTATCATTGTTAAAAGCAATTGATTTTAGATAAAAATAAAGCTAACATTTTTCTCCATGATCTAAAAAATGAACAAGTTCATTTATCTAGTATAGAGATTATAAAAAATCTCTACCATAATTTTGTTGCATTCCTCTCGTCGTCCATTAACAAGTTTTCTAGAACCAACCCTAAAACAAGCAACAGTAGAACCAACCCTTGGTATGATAAGAGTGTAAAGATGCGAGAAAAGAAATTAAGCAAGCTACTACAGATTCGATAAAAATGGACAAGATAAATCACTACAAAAAAATTGCATTATCCAAGTAAAATGCAGGTTAATCTCCTACACCTCTCCGAGGTGGCTCCTAAGAAATTATGGAGGCAAATTCTAACTCGCAAAACATAAGAAGACAATAAAATTGATTTAAAAGATTGGAATTCCTATCTTAAAAAGCTTTATGAATCCTCGGATATCAGAGATAACATTCAAACCCTTCTTACAACGAAATAAGTTTTCTTGTTAGAAGACATGGATTTCGGGGTTAAGCACTTAGCAAATGGAAAAGCCAAAGACATTGAAGGATACGAAGAGGAAATCTTAAAAATTGGAGGGCCTGACCTCATCCCGCACATTCACAAACTCTTTAATCTAGCAGTCAAGCAAGGGTTTCCTACACCTTGGACTCAAAGCCTCATTATTGCTATTTTCAAAAGTGGTGATAAAAATGACCACTCTAATTATCAGACTATTATGATTAGCCCTCTCTTAGCTAAGTTAAATGGTATTATCTTAGAAAAGAAGATCAATGAATGGATAGAAATGGAAGGTAAGCGGGCTATAGGCCAAGCAGGTTTTAGAAGGAATCATTCAACCACTGACCACCTCGTTACACTTAAGATCATTGCAGAGGAATGTCGTAATAATAAGTCTAACCTATTTTGTTGCTTCGTGATTTTTAGAAAGGCTTTTGATACAGTTCCTAGAAATAACCTGTGGAATAGGCTAGAGGAGCTTAAGGTTCCTTTTGAGTTGAGAGTTGTCGCGATAAGGTTATATGAAAAGGTCATTGTCAAGTTTAAGAATAATGAGGGGTGGCCAATAAATAAAAATTGTAATATTGGAGTTAAACAATGTTTCCCCATCTCCCCTACTATTTTTTCCATTTACATTGATAAGCTAGAAAAGTATTTAGAAGAAGCAAGTTGTGGCGGTACAATCTTAGCTCGAATAGTTATCCTCCTCCTCCTCTATGCTAATGATATTGTTCTTATGGCAAGATGTCTTTCTGATCTCGATAAGCAATTAATAATTCTCAAATATTTTTTCTCTAACATGGGTATAGCTGTTAACACCGGCAAGACAAAAATCATGATTATAAAATCTAAGAAAGACACATATGCAGATTTTATTTATGATAATAGAAATCTAAAGGAAGTGACTTCTTATAAGTATCTCGGAATTGATATTCATCATAAGCTCAATTGGAACTATAACATTGAGAAAAAGATTAATGGAGGAGTGGAAAGCTTATTTTAGTCTTGGAAATAATTGTAAATCAACCAATTTGGTCATGTGGGATAAAAATAAGTTCCTCTTTGAAACTCTTCTCATCACTGTTATCTTGTATGGTTGTGAAGTATGCGGGTGCAACATTTCTAGAGAATCTTGGAGGAAGATTGAGCAAATCCAGAAGCGATTTATAACTTATAACCTCAAAATTAAAAGTAATACTACTTATCCTATTCTTCTCATAAATGTGGGTCTTTCCCCCATCGAGAGCATGGCTATGACTAGGTACATGATGTACAAGCATAAGCTAAATAACATGGGAAACAAGAGACTTCTTAAAATTGCTTTAAACTCAAGTCAAAACCAACTATGCCTCAAACGGTGTTTGTGTAAAGATACCATGGCTTGGTTAAACCATTGGGGCATTGATGAAAACGACATTTTGCAGAACAGTGATAATGTCAAAATATTATTACTTCTAAGTTTAAAGAGAAATTCAGAAATTCAAGAGTTAAGAGAAATTAAGATACTATAAGGAGGTCATTAATCCTAACTTAGAAGATCAAAAGTATCTTTCGGTAGTAACTAACTCACGGAAGAAAATTAATGTAGCCAAGATTAAAATGAACTCTTATGAACTCCATAGCGAAACAAGGCATTGGTCCATTCCTAAAACTCCATGGGTGGAAAGGATTTTCCATCTGTGTGAGTTTATGAGCATTGATGATGAAAATCACTTTCTCTTAGAGTGCCTTGCTTATACCCACATTAAATCTGAGTTTCATAGTATTTGTTACAATACAAACATTTATAACCTCCTAACTTGTCAAAACTATAATGATCTTGGAAAGCTTCTTCGCAAGTTTAGTAAATTAAGTATTATCCTTCTTAAGGTCCGATAAACCAAAATTCTTCTTCGTAAGTTTAGTAAATTAAGTATTATCTTTCTTAAGGTCCGATAAACCAAAGTTGGTCTCAGTGGACGTTAATCATCATCATCAACACTAATAATTAAAATTAAATTTTTAATTAAAACTTTAATAATAACAAACTAATAATAAAAATCATTTTTTAATTAAAACTTTATTTCAATAAATCTTTCTCTGGTTTATAATAGCTCCTTTGGCCTTCTGTGAAATGGAAGTTGGATCAATTACTTCAATAAATCTTCGTGTGGTTTATAATAGCTCCTTTGGCCTTGTGTGAAATGGAAGTTGAATCAAGATGATTCTGAATTCTTTGAACAAGTGTGTTGGTTTGTTTTCATTTTTTTTATTAAAACTTTATTTCAATAAATCTTCCCCTGGCTTGTAATAGCTCCTCTGGCCGTGTGTGAAATGGAAGTTGGAAACAGATGATTCAGAATTCTTTGAACAAGTTTGTTTGTTTTTTTTAGTTGATTTTATTTGATTATTGAGTAAATTCAACGTTTTATGGACTAATTTTGAATTGAAATTGTAAATATGTAGTTGGATCTACATGATCTTTAAAGGTTAATTTTTTTTAATAGGAAACCAATTTAAATAATAATAAAAAATGACTTTATCAAAATAAAATTATCAGAAGATTCCCACATAAATAGCCGGAATAACCTTTAACTAACTCCTTGACCCCATGGTCAAATGGAACTGGAAATTCTCTAGAATAATTTTCTCATGGAAAACATCAACGTCCACTAACGTGCTATTTTTAACCGATATCACGTTAATCTCTAGAAGCAAGGACGGTATTTATGGATGATGGGACGATTGGTCCAGCTTGTATCCACAAATTTATATTCTTCTGCTTTTATTCAACTTCCCCTGGGGCCTGGAGACTACAAAGCAGGAAAAAACTGAGAATAAAACACATTTCCATTTAGCATCCAATTCACAACGTGCCAGAGAAGCTATCACAAATCCAGAGGAAACGAAAGATTAGTAAGACTTATTGAACTAAAGTTTCTATTTCCGAAAAAATAGATACAAAGAAAAAAATTGCAAATAGCACGTAAGCCATTGGGATTGATAAACCCTATAGATTTATAATAGATACAAAGAAGAAAAATTGCCAATAGCAGGTAGGCCATTGGGATTGATAAACTCTATAGATTTATGAGGGTAACTTGGAAGCTCTATCAATTTATGAGGAGCATTTGAATGATGGTGGATGCTCAACAGGTTTAACTTGTTAGCCAGAAACCCAGCTCACCACAACAAGTGGATCGGTCGAAGCCAAGTCATCGCACAAAATTCTGTTATTGGTTTGGTGGAGTTTAATTCGTGTGTTTTCTCTATAGTTTTTCGAAATTCAATTCTAATTCCAGAAATCATAATTGCCCTGAATTGCAGCCATTATTGGAAAGCATATGCAGGGCGAATTTTGTGTGCCTGTCGATTTAGGTGAAGACCTTGGATCAGGTCATGGCTTGGCTTTTCAGAAGTTTCTCCGCAATTTCTTGTAAATGCATGAATGACCTTCTGCCAGCAAGCCTGATATCTGAACATGTTAATTATAAGTTTGGTATATATTAGTTTCAATCCTAATCCATTTTAATAGCAACTAGCCACCGTACTTTTCTGGATCACTAAACCATGATTTTATTTGTTTATTATTATTTGAACAGATGAAGACCACGGTTTAAGCATAACTGAGTATTTATTAAGCATTCACATTCTCATTGAGGCTTGAGAGATTTGCATTAGGTACTTGTAAATTTTAGTCCATCACAATCTATCAGCTCAGTATTTCTCTCATAGCAGTCCTGACTCCTAGCCACCAAGGGCACTCTCAAAATCTGTCTTCCCCTAAACTGAAAGGCAGTGGGCTCTCTCAAAATCTGTCTTCCCCTAAACAAAAAGGCAACTTAAATGGTAAAAACCCATTAATTTGCCTCTACAAGCCTTGAGGGTGAGGTAAACCCTACGCATAATAGTGATAGCCCTAAACCATGGCAGGCTGCTTTAGTTTCACAGCTTTAAGAAATCGATGTTATCGAATCTACTTTGCGAGTGCTGGAATGAAATCTAAGCTAGTGGAATTGGGTGATGGCACGACAATACATTGTTGGGTCCCTAAAAAGACCAGCAACAAACCTGCTTTAATTCTTATT
>LPNX010492397.1:0-144726 GCA_001517045.1 Pseudotsuga menziesii
GGGCATCATTACTATTGAGGAGAGGGCCATCTCTTCATTGGGGGCAACCGTGTAACCTTCCTTGAGGGCTCATCAAATCTTGGGCAGCGATCTACCTCAACTGCTACGAGTTACTACAGTAGTATCGTGACCTTAACTATTGTAGAAGACATCGATTTGCTGACAGGGAGGATCAAAAAGGAAATACTAAAAGGGCAATGAAAAGGATTTCCCATTATAATGTGTTTGATGTCTACTCCATCAGATAGAATCAAGCATGCACACTCAGGGCAAAAATGAAAGTTCGAGGGTGCGTTTACTTATTGTTGACTCAATCGCTCCTGTTATAACTCCTATTCTGAGTGGCAGCAACTTGCAAGAGATTGGAGGGATTTCCAGCAGTTGGCAGTATATGGAATTCGTGGACACACTAGAGAGGTCGTGGAGATAAGAGAAGGGCTTATTTATCATTAAAAGACTTGCTCACTACATAGGAGGGTCGTGCACAGTCATTCCGGGCCATATTCATCTAGCTGGGCCGACTTTAGTCATTCTGGGCTATATGTATTTCGCCGTGCCGACTTATATTCATTTTGGGTCATATTCATTTAGCTGAGCTGACGTGTAGTCATTCTGGGCCATATTCTTCTACTGGGGCTGACTCCTTTTTATAGACAGAGATATTATATTGTGGACACCTTCCACAGTACACCTTCAACACTGTTCAAAGGTCAGAGTTATTCCCCTTATTACATCTGGTTATACAGGACTGATTTGAAGCATTTATTATTTCCAGACTTGCATGAACAATTCTGTGTATTTCATAGCATTCTTAAGCTAAAACATCATGGGTTTTGTCATGTTTATTCATCTTACTATGTCATGCAATTAATATTTAAATGAGCAAACGGTTACATGAAGATTGCAAAACAACAAAATAAACTAATAAGCCAGAGGAACTAAGTGAAAGGAATAATATTCTCCAAACAACCACAAGCAAATAAATTCAGGATTACAAGAAACAAGCAAGTGCAAACATAAGAAGGCAGATCTCCTTGCTTGGGATATTTCACAGATGTTAAGACATCTTTGTTTTATGATGATTCTGTCTTTGCCTCTAACCAAGCACAGAAGAAAGCAATTTGGCATGGAAAAGATGCTTGAATGGCCTCATGAGAAGTTAGAGTAGGTAGGATGAAGAAAGCTCTTGCATGAGCATTTACATTTTTTTCAGTATTGTTTTGGCTTATGCCTCTCTTTTCAAGTATATAATAAGCATGTGGTTTTGGATGTGAATTGAGCCATCCCACCACATTTTTCTTCTTTTCAAGTTGATCTGCAAAATAAAGAAGTTTCAGTGTTCTCGCGTACTCTCGAGGAGAGCACACGTCCCCATATGGAGCCAAATGTTAACCCCATATTTACATGGGTGTCCACAAACACTATGTTGAAAGCATAGAGATCAGGGTCAGATAAGCACCCAACAGCATTTTAAAGATGATTTTGTTACTTTTATTGTAACTTTAGAAGATATTCCAAGTAATGTTGTATTCCTCCCTAGGGAGATGAGTTTGGTCTTGTCAAAGTCATTAAAAGAAGCAATGTAACTCTCCGGATGTAAGTCGGGTCATTAGTACCCAAGTGTCGTTATAATAAATGCTATTTGTAATGTCCAGTTGCATAAGTCGGCCCTGGGAACACGTGAAGTCGGCCCCACTAAGTTAGAGGTCAAGTCAACAAAAGAATAAAAATAGGAGGCACCTCCCTTCATTTGTACTCACTCACTAAAGTTGTTCTTAGCAAGAGAGAGAAGTGGTAGCGCACCAGAAAGAAGGAGGAAGCTGTTGTCTGAAGTTTTACACTGTCTTGGTCGAATTCTATACTGAGGGAGTTTTGCAGGGTTTTCTCCCTTGTGGTTTCCTCGAGGAAAATCTTTGTGTTCTTTTGTGTTGTTGCATTTGTCTTTCTTTCAGTGATCCTTTGCTTATGGGTATGATGTTATGATGCTAAATGTTTTAGATCTTGTATAACCATTAAAAATTGAACATGGTATCAGAATTACCCTGAAAGAAGTCCTTGTGCAGCTGAAACAGTGCTACAGCTATTGAAGATTAGGGTTTCAAGCTTGAAAACCCTAAAAAGACCAAAACTAGTAATTTTGGGACTTTCGCCATATCTCGAAATTGGAGAACTCTCGGGAGCTGAAACTTTTACATGCCGAAGATAAATTCCTGATGTACCCTATGTGAAAGTTTCAGCCTCAGATTCACTATAATTTAGGAGATATGATTCCTCCAACTCAAGGTTCCAACCTCTCCCAGATTTCAACCTTAAACAGGTGACCAAGGGAGAATCGCTATATCTCGGGCTAGGAATGTCCAAATGTGATTTCGTAATATGTTTCAGAAAGGGCACGGAATGTAATTTCTGTGGTAAAAATTTCAGACTCCGAAGATGAACGAGTGACACGTGGCATCACATACAAGTTCGCTATGATGAAAAGTCCTGAAATAAGTCACCTTGGGAAAATTGGCATAAGTCCCAATTGGTAAAAGCAATTCTGCTCTAATCTGTGGTGATGGAAAGAGGACAGGCGAGGCTACCTCAGTGTGAAGTTTCAGACACGGAGGAACAGTACGTTCGGAGATATCGTAGAAACAACATCAGTCATTTCTGCAGAAGAAACCAGAAAAAAGAACTAGGGCTTCCTATTCCAGGCACTTCCATCCACCAATCAGTTGAAGGAGGACCATCAAATTCGCCCTAGGAAGGTGCATCTCTCTATGTAAGAAGTTTCTCATTCTGTGAACTTTCATTTTTTGACCTAACACTGTTGCCAAAGAAAACTAGGGCATCAAATATTTTGCAGATCTGTCCACAATTTTGGAAAAATAAGTATACTGCTCAGCTTGCCTTGAGGAGGCGCATATTTCTATCCAATCAGATATGAAAGATACTTAAGTTGAAAAATTAGGGTTTCTCTATCAAACCCTAGGTCCACCAGAAGTAGTCTTTCAAAAGATCCTTCAAGCAAACATCAAGTTGAAGCATTCTCACTAGTAAGTTTCATCCTCTCTATTTCCATTTGAGGTTCTCATTTTTATCATAACAACAAACAATACCAAGCCTGAAGACAAGCTTGAAAAAGTCGAGAACTTCTAAGCATGGAATTATAGAGTGCTTACCATACTTGAAGAAGCATGCCATGAAGAACTATGTCAAAGAAGAAGCTACAAATCTAGATGAAGAATTTCTGCCTCCATTGGATCTCACAGGTATCATCCTTGAAGACTCCCAAGGATATGTTCGATGAAATGAACAGTATGAACGAAGATGACCTTGGAAACTCAACTCAAAGAATGTGAAGTAAACATTCAATGATTACTTCACAAGAAGACCTCATCTCAAGGAGCAATTAGAAGCCATTAAAGACAATGACAAAGAAGCAGAAGCATAAATTACAACTTTGAATGGTCTTCCAAATCCAGTCGAGAGAGTTGTCCTAGTAGGAAGATCACATATGACCAAATGCACGATTGGCTAAAGAAGAGATGACAATCAATCCCTAACAACCCACGCCAAGAAGGAGAAGGAAGAACATTCCCGCCAAGAATAGAAGGACATCTCACAACTCAATAGTTCGGTTGTAATGAGAAAGGACAACTTGCGAAAGAATCTCCCAAGAACGAAGAATGGCAGGATGATATGATCTAAGAAGTACCAGTCGATCATACATAATGATGTGTGGATATGAGTTCGAAACATGAAGGGAAGTTTTATAAAGTCTTCCAAGTAAATCTACAAAACTAAGTATACCATCGATCGAACTATCAAAAGATACGCAGCAAGGTTCATGGGTTCTATCAAAAGAGAGATTCGTTTTTGGAAAGACATTGCTCTAGGTGCTAGACACACCTCTTCAGTAATGGATGTTACACTAGACAATTGGTGTAATCAAAGAAAAAGAACAGATCAAGCAAACTATATAGTTTGAGACTCTCTACAGAGAACCACCTATGTACAGATGGATTTGTACAAACTCAGTAGGCACCCATGGGATAGCGCTTACAGTTACATGAGAAACTTGAGGATCAACTAGAGTGATGGAGATCCCAACCTTTACTACAAGGTTGAAGATAGAATCCAATAAAGGACAAGAGAAAACTTGCAACAAAGTTCGAGATGAAGGATCCTGATCTCTAGTGACATAGATGGATACAAAGAAGACTAAGAGACTACCTATCACCCCAATGTGCTAATACAGATGCAGAGGGAGGATGGTTCTCCACCTAAGAGGGAGTGACTACGGTACATCTCAAAGCTCGAGCATCTTGACATGATTCTTGAGATTAGAAGAATGACGAAATCCAGAAGACATTTTACTTATCCAAGTAAAATATGCAGAGCAAATGGTGTGGTACCTAAAGGGTACTACAAAGGTATGATGACTTTGATTGAGTTGGTAGTACTATGTACTCCAACATATTGCAGAAACAAAGTGTTTCTCTAAATGCAACCAAGGATGAATATATTGTAGCTAAGAAGAAAGCAAGTAAATATTCCTCAAGTAATGAGGAATATGATCCAGAAGAATTATACCAATGAAGATGAAGATTATACTCTTATCCATTTCATCATTGGATAAGAGGAGATACACCGGTAAGACACACAGACACTGTTGGAGACATTTACCACCTTACACACTCATTTTGTTCCATTTGGCCTAGTTAAACCACTATCCTAAGTATTATTGACTTAATTAACATCAAAGGAGCACTAGATGACATCAGCTAGATCACATCCATGCCTACCTTCAGTCAAGGAGGCTAACTTAGCCTTCTCCTACATTCGAGGAGGCTAACTGGAGCACTCCGGGAATGATCTGAGTGTCATTAATGCACCATATTGCTAACTGATGGTTACAATCAGTTAAATAGAGCAGTGAAGGCGCCTTCCTTCATTAAATTGATTATTTAATGAACTAGAGTCAACAAGGGCGCCTCCAACCACTTCTGATGTTCAGTTACACTTCAGTTAACCTCATCGGGGTTCATTGGAGTCATTGAAGCGCTACCACTTGATGGTTGGCTTGCTGTGACATGTGTCTGACCTACTTTCAATTAGACTCAGTCATTTATTGCACTCCAACTTCAGTTAGGGCTCAGTTGAGTCAATTAGGGTTTTGATCAGTAGTTAACTTGAGTGTTGACTGTGGCTTACATTCAATTAAGCTAGACTCACTCATTCAATTCGAATGACCTCCTTGGGAATTCAAATTGCTTTGTCATTCATGCTTGCAACATGATCTTGTATTGTATTACTCATTCTTTGTGTGAATATATAGAGCGACTACTCATTTTGTAGCACAATTACACCATTTTCATGACTTATTGTTATTAATCTTTGATGAGACTTGTGTTTAGTCCCTAGATTACTGTGACAGATTAATAGACACAATTCTATGTGATCTATGGTGTAAGAAGACTTGCTCAGTGTTTCCGATCATGAGCAAGATAGGAACGGGCCCTCAAAATCAGACGATGAAGTTGAACACATTTGACAGAGACTCCAGTAATTCAAGAAGACAGAAATCAAGATGGATTCTACCAAACAAACAAAGATAAGTATTTGAATAGTCATTTCCTATATATTCAGATGTTCAAAAATGTGTACATGATAAGTTTCTAGATTTAGGAAATGTATAGTAGAATATTTGTAGTTTAATACTAATATGCAGGCAATGGGTAAGTAATATGCAGGTGATGGGTAAGTGGCTTAGATGATTTTTGCATTAGCAGAAATAGTTGCATGATTATATACATCTTTATGCATTGGAAGTTGTCATTTTGAATATGTTATGAAATGTTTCTAATCATAACAATTGTATTTGACTTGTAGGAAGGATTGTATGCAATCACCTACAAGAGAAGAAATGATGAAGTTACGGATGTACGATATAGTTGCAGATGTACAAGAGAAGAATGATGCAATTATAGATGCACAAAAGAAGAATGATGCAAGTTTTAAATGTACAATGCAATTGCAAATGTACAAGAAGAGAATGTGGCTGAAGGGAGCTGTAAAGCTCAAGTATGTTCCCACCAAGGAACAAGTAGCAGATGTATTAACTAAGCCTCTGGCTCGTGTAAAGTTTGAATACTTTCGAGACAAGCTTGGTGTAGTCTGAAAGGACATCTCTTGAAAGAGGGAGTGACAGCAGATGTTGGATGCAGTGGTGAGTAGGTCAGTCTAGGGGAGGGTACGTCTGGCTAGGCTTGTTTGGCCGAAAGGGTTAGTAAGCCAGACTAAAGATCTGTCAATCCTAAGGGGATTAGTATATCTGGCTAGGCTTGTTTGGCCCGAAAGGGTTAGTAAGCCAGACAAGGCTTGTTTGGTCCCCAGGGAGATCCATCTATCTAACTAGGCTTGTTTGGCTCGAAAGAGTAAGTTAGTTAGACAAAATGCCCAGATGGATCTACCAGATAACTCACCGTGATGCTGCTCCGAAGAAGATGAAGGGCAAGATGTATCCTCAGTATTGATATACTGTTGATTGTTGATGGTTGTCACAGTATTGCTATACTATTGATTGTTGATGGTTGTCACAGCATTGCTATACTGTTGATTGATGATGACTGCTAAGATGCTTGATGGTTGTCACAGTGTTGCTATACTGTTGATTAATGATGACTGCTAAGATGCTTGATGATTGTCACAGTATTGTTATATTGTTGTTTTATGATGACTGCTGAGATGCTTGATGGTTGTTACAATATTTCTATATTGTTGATTGTTGATGATTGTTGAGATAATTGTTGCAGTATAGTTATACTGTTGATTGTCAATGATTGCTAATGATGGTTGCTAAGATGGTTTGATGATGGTTGAGTCGATTGTTATACTGATGCTTGCTGAGATGCTTGATGAAATGATTGCTTCAGTATTGTTATATTGATTGTTGAGATGTGTGCTTCAGTATTACTTTACTGATGATTGTTGAGTTAGTTGTAGTGTTGTTACACCGATGATTGATGATTGTTGAAGTTTCAGTGTTACTACACTGATGATTGTTGATTGTTGAAATAATTGCCAAGGCAATTTCAGTATTTCTATACTGATGTTGATGATGATGTTGCTTCAGCATGTTGATGTTGATGATGTGGTTATGGTCCCAACACCTTATGTTGGTGTTGTGGTGTTAGCACCCTGTGCTGATAATGTTGTGGTCCCAACACCCTATGTTGATGATGTTGATGTGATTGTGGTCCCAACACCTTGTGTTGTTGCTGATATGATTGTGGTCTCAGCACCCTGTGCTGTTGATGTTGATGTGGTTGTGGTCCCAACACCTTGTGTTGTTGCTGATATGATTGTGGTCTCAGCACCCTGTGCTATTAATGTAGTTGAAGTCACAACACTTTGTGTTGATGATGATGATATTCCAGCATCTCTAAGCTGGTAATGCAGATGATGATCTAGCATTACAGATGATTTGGTTTTTAGTACTAACATGCTAATGAAGTTGTTAATTGTTTCGGTATTCATATACTGTTGACGTAGATGATGATGTCTCAGTATTTCTATACTAAAGATACAGATGATGATGTTTCAGTATTCCCATACTGAAGATATAGATGATGTTTCAGTATTCCCATACTGAAGATATAGATGATGTTTCAGTATTCCCATACTGAAGATGCAGATGATGGTGATTCAGTGTTTCTATATTGAAGATAAGATGATAATGATGTTTTAGTATTCCCATACTGAAGATGCAGATGATGATACTTATGATACAGATGATGATGCCTTCAGTATTCACATACTGGAGATACAGATGATGATAGTTCAGTATTCACATACTGAAGATGCAAATGATGAAGGTTCAGATGATGATGTTACAAGATGAGGATTCAACACCGACGTTGGCAAGTAGATGATTCAGAAGAAGATTCAGTATTCACATACTAATGTTTCAGAAGAAGATTCAGTATTCACATACTGATGTGGCAGAAGAAGATTCAGTATTCACATACTAATGTTACAGAAGAAGGATCAAAAGATGATTCAGTATTCACATACTAATATGGCAAAAGATGATTCGGTATTCACATACTGATGTTACAAAAGAAGGCTCAGTATTCAGAAGATGATTAAGTATTCATATACTGACGTGACAAAAGATGATCCGGTATTTACATACCGATGCTACAGAAGATGATTCAGATGATTCAGTATCCGCATACTGATACTACAGAAGATGATCTAGAAGATGATATTGATAGTAGATGATTCAACACATACAGAAGATGATTTAGTATTTACATACTAAGATTACAGAAGATGATCCAGCTGAGATCGATGATGAAGATGTATGATGACGTTCCAAAACTTCCTATGACATATAGAGTCTCACCAGACAGTTGTACAGTTGTAGGAGCAGATGTTGAATACCTTCCTAGTTAAGAGGGAGTGTTAATTTTATTGTAACTTCGGAAGATATTCCAAGTAATGTTGTATTCCTCCCTAAGGAGATGAGTTTGGTCTTGTCAAAGTCATTAAAAGAAGCAATGTAACTCTCCGGATGTAAGTCAGGTCATTAGTACCCAAGTGTCGTTATAATAAATGCTATTTGTAATGTCCAGTTGGATAAGTCGGCCCTGGGAGCTAGTGAAGTCGGCCCCACTAAGTTAGAGGTCAAGTCAACAGAAGAATATAAATAGGAGGTGCCTCCCTTCATTTGTACTCACTCACTAAAGTTGTTCTTAGCAAGAGAGAGAAGTGGTAGCGCACCAGAAAGGAGGAGGAAGTTGTTGTCTGAAGTTTTCCACTGTCTTGGTCGAATTCTATATTGAGGAAGTTTTGCGGGGTTTTCTCCCTTGTGGTTTCCCCGAGGAAAATCTTTGTGTTCTTTTGTGTTGTGCATTTGTCTTTCTTTCAATTATCCTTTACTTACAGTTATGATGTTATGATGCTAAATGTTTTAGATCTTGTATAACCATTAAAAATTTAATAGATTTTACGGTGGATTACTTTACTTGGACATTTCAAACTCAATCAAATTCCAAATTATCTAAACCTTCAGGATATTAGTCAGTCATTGACATGTGTTGAATCACCTTTCTGAGCCTGTGATGGAACCACCACTGATGAAAAATCGACAAAGTTATGCCACGAAGTATCCTTATGTACTCATGAGCTGCTACAAGTCCTGCATCATTTAAGCATAAGGGCAAGAGTTGCACATATCTCAGTAGGGACTGCCAGCCTCTAGTTATAGTCAATGACTATGGGCATGCCGTGGAGATTTGTGGACGCATTAAGAGGTGATACCCAATTTGATATCATGGGCATGAATAAATGACCTCCACCTTGATTCATGAATTGACTACCGGATGGGATCTGGTGCAGTTCATAGGCCACCGAGTGGTATTGTTTTGTGGCGCCAAACCCACATGCATTTAAATCTACACGTGGAGTTTGGATCCATAGTTCATTTCGCAGACAATTGGAGGACAAAATCGTAGAGAGTGGACCCCTTTGTTTTAACAATCGATTGCAACATGGAGTTTCGTGATTAAGTTAGTTGCGGGGCGTGGAGTTTTGAAGCAGATGAAGTGTCCACGCGATCCACCATTTCATTCCTTGGATCCGCACTAGAAATTGGAAATCCCTCTCGGATGTAATTTTCCAAGTATCAGATGTCCCACGGTTTGTCGGTGCTAAGGAAGCCACATCGACGATCAGAAATGATAGCATATTGGCGCAGCCGAGAGTCAAAGTTTGGTGTGATCATGGATATTATAAGGATATCACTTACTTTATACAAAATGAAGGAGAGCATTCATGTCGTCGATGATGTCGAATTTCAATGGATGGTGGGCACTGTCACCATTTCAAAACACCAAGAATGTTGTCACTCAGAGTCTTGGAGCGTCTAGTGGTTTGCTGGTGGTATTTATGTCTTGGAGCTGCTCACGAGAAATTGATGGCATTTTCATTATGCAGGATGTGGGAGCAGCTAGCATTTCCAGTTGTTGATCCCGTATCGTTCTTAATTGATAGGGATTTTTCATGCTAAGTGACATCCGTCGGGAGTATCTCATTGAAACATGTATTTTTGGAACAACGTCCATACGAATTCCATTAGTAGTTGAGTAGTGGCGCTCGGTCCCATGTCTACCTTTCTACTTTTTTTCATAGTCATTGGGTGTCAATATTAAAAATCACCCATGCTGAAATCACCCCACAATTAAAGCTCAAACGCCAAGGCCTAACGTAGCAGAGAAAATCACGGAGCAATACACGCGTTTTGGGCAGCCAATAGCATATTGACAGGTCAACTCATCAAATTGGCGGCTAATTATATGGAGTTTTTTATTTCTGGTTGACATTTGTGGGAGAGTTTTAAAATTGTTACAAAATTGTTTATCGTCTCTTAGCTACTGCAAACAAGCAAGACTTGTGGAAATTCCAGGTGGAAATACCCAGTCAGGTCTGACGATTTGTTTGCATTTGATCTCCCATTTTTGGGTTGGTGCAGTTAGCTTAAGTAGGAGTTAACTTTAATAAATTGGAGTAATTAAGTATTCGATAGAGAGGGAAAAGTGGATCTAGGATCCCACTTTTTCTCTTTTCTTTTATTATTTTATTTTTTGAGAATGGATTTTTTGGGTCTATAAAAAAGACTTGCCTTCTCCATTGTAAAGAGTGGAAAAAGTTGGCATATTTCTTTCCCAAAGCTTAATAGAAAATTCATCAAATGGAGTTTTGGGTGTTTAATTGGGGATTCTTACAAATGTGTGGCGTGAACTTGTGATGCTTCAATAGCGGTGAATTTTGCTAGAAGTTATTTGGTTTCTTTTCTATGTTTGCGTCAGGGACCATAGGCAGATGCTACCACCGCGTTGGAAGGTGAAAACTCTTAGCAGTTGTTAGTTTTTTCCCTTTGTGAGCATGTTTGTACAGGCATCGATGTTTACATTTAATCTAGCTTGATTGTGTAGTATTGATCCTTTACATGCACAGCGCATCTCCCGCAATTAGGAGGAAGAAGTAAATCTAGTAGCCGCAACTGGACTAAGTGGGGTTTGCTCAATCATGCAATCTCTCCCCCTTAGTCACATATGACACAAGGCCCTCTTTAGTTTCTCCTTTGACTCCATTCTCCCTTTTGATGTACTAGCACTAGTCTCTTTTTGAGGACTGATCCTTCCCTCCTTCCCATCACTCATTCAAATTACATCTATCCTACAACCGTTTCTCTAAGGCAGCCTCTTCATTTTACCTTGTCCGTCATTGCATCTGCCTTAGTGATCCTAACCTTGGGGAAGCCCCCCTTAAGTTGGAGAAGAGCCAACCTAAAGCGAGGAAGAGAGGAGTGTGGTGACAGCGGTTGCTCTTTTCGCAATTGCCATTGGGTTGGTGTGCCTACTTTTGGGCTTTGACACACGCAGGTCGGTCAAGAGCGGCAACAGTCCTCAGCTTATTAGACATATGATTCAAGTGAAATATCAAATATGCTCAGTATGGCACCTAGCAAAATATATACAAAAGCCCTTTTTTGGTAGAACTAGACACTATAATCCATTTAGAGCCTTTTTGTTGATGTATTTTAATTCAGACATGGATTGCACTCGGTGCTATTTTGGTTCTATGCACTCTTATTTGCTATATACATGAGAAACTTTACATATTTGTGTATAATGGTTTGAATTCACATGGATGCACATGAATATATATAAAAGTTTTCAAAATTTGAATATTTTATGTATTTTTATGGACCGGTTTTGTGATTCAGTTTTGGTCTAGTTCGGTTCAGTTCTGATAACTTTAAGTGCAACACAATAATCAGCAACGTCAAACACAAACTTGTTGCTCTAACGAACTAGAGGAGAATGAACAAGATTATGGATGTGTTGCCGCCTTTCACACACCTGGGTCACGTGGCAAAAATCTTCAAGCCACTCGGTGTGTCCTTGGAGGCAAGTCTCGAGTCAAGGCTGTCACCTTGTTCTTGACTCCTCCGTTTAGGCTCAACTCCTAACGAAGCCAAGGGGGGTAGACCCTATTAAGTTACTAAGGATGATTACTTAGTGTTGTGATGTTTAAACTAACTGAGTTACTTAGGAGTTTGGAATTTAATTATAGATAACCAAAGATGGCAAGATATAAAAGATGAACACACGAAAGCACAATGCTGAGACACAATATATATATCAAACAAGAAAATAACCAGTTCCTTAGAATGGAGTCAAAAATAGAAATAATGTACTTGCATGTGCTTGGAGTGAGTGTTTTGCGATTTCCTCTTGGTATGTTTTAAGTTAAATTTGAACTGTGAGTTGATTAAAATTAGGCTAAAGGGGGACTCCAGATATACCCGAGAGTACTTGGAGTATGTCCAAAACTAAACCTTCACGGCTACCCGCAAGGAATATGTGGGCTGAATGGAGTCTCTGGGGCTATTGTTCATAATGCACCCGCAGGTGTAACAGAGATCGGCGCCCCAAGGTCACTTTTCAGGAGTTCCCGCTGTTATTCACTTTTTTGTACCATAGTTGGATTAGCTGAGGAGCCACCAATTGACAAACATGTTCAATGTTTGATTCCAGTGTATCAATTGATCCGGCTTCATGTCTAGCAAATATTGGCTAGCCAGTTTTTCATTTGAATAATTTTGACCATGGCCCCGCGGGGTTTGTAATAAAATGTGCTAGTAGGGTATTTTTGAGTGGTTCGATCTCCCAAGACGTAGAACCTGAAATAAGGTATTCCAAGGAGTTTTTTGCCCCTAACAATTATGCTTTGCCTTCAACTGAGTATAATTGACGAGGTTTTCTCCCGCTTCCTCCAAAGCTGGAATGCTCGATGTTGAATTCTGGGCCTTGGGGGGTTATTAACTTATTAGAACCCAACTGAGTGTTATAAACCTACTAGGCATTATTTAGGTAGAGCATGGTCATGTCCTAAGTCATCTAGACATATAAAAAAAAATTGAAAAAATCTTTTTCGAACGAGGAAAAAATTATTTTTTAAATTTTTTAATTTTTAATTACTTTTCCTAAGGTTTTTGGGTTAATTTTTCCATAAATTAAATGGAAAAAACTCGTTTGTAATAAATCAGTCATTTGGACTCCGAATTCAGTGATTGAAGGCTCTAACCTTAAACCAAAAATCATTCTTGACCGTCCAGCCTGTCAGAGCCAACTTTCAGATCATCAATCGGACACATAATGCCTTTTTTCTCAAAAAAATCAGTTTTGAGAAAGAAAAAATGAATTTTTATTAAAAAATGATTATTTTGGAGAAAATTAAAACTCTCCAAATTAATCCAAATTCAGCGAAATAAAAGGCTAAATGACATCTCATCGAGCACTTATGATGTTTGGAGTTGTCATAACTCAGCTTCAATCAGCATTAAATGAGCAATTAATTTATTATCAGTTAGCCGCTTTGTCATCTCCAGCTAAAGAATGAGATGGAGAGCACTCATTGGTACGGTGATTTGATCGAGGTGAAGACTGAGGCTTACACCATCAGTGGGCTTCCCAAACCTAGCATAAGCTCCAGCCAAACCTAAAAGTGGGTTTACCATCATGAAGGTGCCTCTCCTCAAACTCACGCATCCTCTCTCTCTTGGAGGGCGTCATCACACATGTGGGTGCAGTACGTGCTTGTTTTCATTGCTCAGGGTTGGAGTGGGGGCGCCTTGCCTGGGTGGAGGCCTCCCCTCACTCCCAGCTCTCCGATTTAGGTCTGGGTTCTCTGTTAGGTGGCCAAGCCGATTAGGTTTGGATTTTTGGTTTTAGGGTTTTAGCACTCTCTCATTGTATAAATAGAGGCTCCTTTAGCTCTATTCTGGTGGATGATTGATGCAAAGAACCTCTGGTGAATTATTGTAATACTTGTTGCTCTTATGCAACCATTTTGAATAAAGAAAGGCTTTGGAGGCTCATGTGGTGTAGATTCCAGATTCATATGCTTTGATTAATGAGGTGATACAATTTCAATATTGCTTTTGTTTGCTAATCTGTGGGTAATTATAAATGCTTTAGAGGGCTTATATAAGCACATAAGAGTAGATATTTGTAGTTTCAAGTTATCTATTTACTTATTTACTTTCTGAAATCTATAAGAGCATTGTCTTACTCAGTTATATCTCATGCTTTTCTTGATTCAGAGTAGTAAATAGTACATGTTTTAATCCCATTTTTTGGCAAGCATACAAGTCTTTTGATTGCAGATCACTCCATTGCACCGAGTAAAAGGTTGAGCTAAGTTGCATCTCCTTTTTTTGGAGTCAAGCACAGGTTTCTGGTAGCTGCATACTGATTGAGATCTAGGGTGGTTTCATATATTCGAAGATCCAAGTGGTTCCATCTCTTATATTCACCCCTAAAAAACAAAATTCTACTTTCTGGTTACTTTGATTCTCTGTTTTATAACAAGTAGATCTAAGCATTAAATCTCATATTTATATCTCTTGTTGTGTAGATCTAAGAATTTCCTTTGTTAAAAGCTTATCTCACGAAGGTTTAGATCTAGTTTGTTTAGTACTTGAAGTAGCATCAAAGTCTCATCTTTTGCACAAGTATTAAATTGTAATTTCTTAGTATATGGTATTGTCTAATCCATCATTTTGCAAGAAAGAAGCTTGCTGGTTTCTCACTTTTCATGAGAGGTTAAACGGGAAAGTTGGTAAAAATTTAAAGAATTAAGCTGCAAAAAACCTTCTTTTGTTCCTCTCCTTAAACCCCTTTCTACAAGTTACTTTTAGTTGCCCTTTTTACCTCTTCTTCATCGCTGCCCCGTTATTACTCTCTTTACCTTCCCCTTTCTTCTTTTTGGACAGCCCTAGTATGCCCTAGTCTTCCTTCCTTTTTTGCCTCTTTTTGCCCTAGTTTTTGGGCCTTCTTCAACCTTTGTTATTGGCCTTTTTTGCCACTTTTTGTTCGCTGTCCTGTTTTGTATTTTTTATGACAGCCATTTGTTTTATCTTTCGCTGCTCCGTTTTCTTTGATATTTACCATCCTTTAGCTTCTTAGTTGGCTGCCCTATTCTTCCATTTCTTTAGTTTTGACCTTCTCTTGGTTTTCTTGCCTTCTCTCCCTCATCTTCTTTTGTTTCAGCCCTCTTTTCCTTTGTTCTTTTGGCTCTCTTTCAAACTTCTTCTCTCTTCCCTTTTCACAGGTTTCAAAAAGATCTTCAAGCAAAAGTCAAAAGCACTCTCCTTTGTTACAAGTTATAATATTAGTAGAGCTATTTTGCTTTCATCTGAAAAGTCCTTTCAAGGATTAAAATCATTAAGGCACATTGTATAAATTTTAATAAAGATCTTTTGTTTGAGTGGGGTTTTTAAGTCTCCATTCTCATCCTCCCCCATTTGGGGAGGATTGTGTTGTGTCCATTTTTTACATTCTTAGGTTAGATGTTTTTTGTCTCATTATAATTACATATTTTTCTTAGAATTTTAATTGATAATCTATCACACCTAATGCATTGAATAAGTTTATTACTTCAAGTTCCAATTGTTTATCTTTCTAAGTGAATCAATTGCTTAAATCTCTTGAATCTCACCATAAGGTAGATCAAGAGTGCTCTCTATCGGAGAGTTTAATCGACCAATTTCATCTTGTGCTTGTTTAATCAATTAATTCTTAAGTAAGACTCTTGAACTTGCATAAACACAAGTCTAGAGCACTCTCTATCGGAGAGTCTAATTAATTAACCTAATAAAACCTTCAACACACACACCCCTTCAAATAATTAACTCTCTTCCCTCCCTGCCAGAGTATGCTCTGACCGATCCCAGATCGGAATACCCAAAAACGGCACTGGAACTTTAAACCCTACAAGAGCAACCTAATTAAAACTTTTCCCCCATAACCAACGTACCGGCGTTGTTTTGTTTAAATACCGAGGCATGTGGGCAAATTCCAAGTGTGGACGCCGGGCTACCCAATCTGGTCACAGGTAGTTAAGTTATTGAACACTTACCTGTGATCCCAGACAGGTCCGTCATGTCTTCGAACGAAGCCACTGAAGGTATTTCCGGTTAGGACATCCAGCTACCGTAAGCAAAGATCACCAAGAAAAAACTTTTAAAACCTACCAAGAGCACTTGCAAAACCTAACATTCACTGGCATCATTTTTGGATTCACATCATATTTACACTCGAAGCATCTCTGATAAGTTGACTCCATAGGCACTGGTTCTATCTTTTACGCACTATTGATAATCATTGGATGTTTTGATTATAAGTTATATCTGTGAATGCTTTATCATTTCGTGAGTTCTCAAATTATTGTCTATCTTTTAATTCTTGTGATAGCAACGTGGATTGCTTTGTCTTGTGTTTAGAATTCATAAATAACATACGTATTTCATCATAATAACTCCTAAACAACACCCATCCGCATCCATAACCATTAAAAACACTTTAACAACTTAAGAGCCGTAGAAAACTCTTTTGTAGGGACTACCCCCCTTGGCTTCGTTAGGAGTTAGCCTAAACGAAGGAGCTAGGAGTAGGTGACAGTACCTAGCTCTGTGCTTGCCCCCAAGGTCACACCTCTCCCACTTTCCTAAGTGAGGAGACAGCTTTCAATTGATTTCTGTTGCTGGTATGCAATCGGCAGACTACACCCGCTTCCTTTGGGTATTTTGCCACCGTAATGGTTTGATCTAGGTGTTGGATTTTCATCTAATGGTTTGTCAATTTGGGAGAGTGAATCCTAATTATTCTAGTCACTCAAGTGCTTTTGATACAACTTAACTGATCGGACGAACCACAGCCAAGTGTAGAGCATACACACCGGAGTCTTGTCAATTTTAGTAAATTTTGAGATGGGTGTTCTTGTTAAAAAGAAAACCCTCCAGGAACCTCTTTCAATCCAAGTGGATCTCAATCGGGGAATCAAGGAGGGGTTAATTTTATTAAAACTAAAGAAACAGTTGATGAAAAATAAAACCAAGATACACAATGTCAGTTCTCTAATTAGTCCTACCACGCATCTCTTTCCCCTTTCGGGTCAATCGGGAAGTCGTGGGGTAAGTATTAAATTACTTTGAAACCTTAGATATAGAATATGGAATTGATAATAAATCAAAGTATACTACCCTGCAAATTAGAACTACGCTAGATTGCAAAAAAAAAAGAACGAAAAGCAAAAAAAGACACGGACGCAAATCCCCCTAGGGCGGATGGTGAATAGGCTCTTTTGAGCCTATTCGAAAAGACCTTTTCTTTTTATTAGCAGCAATTTACAATATCAACAAATTGAAATTGATGCACTTTGGTCCTTGTTATCTGGGATCCAAAGGCTTACAACAAGCTTGTAACAAGCTAGAATTAAAACACAGCAGTGGGGGAAGCTCTGGTTCATCCAAGAGTCGGAAATTGGGCAGAGTCTCTTTTTTGTTAGACCTACTTAAAAGCAAGCTACAAATTTTCTTTAAAATGCTTGCAAAAAAGAGGATAATTTCAACTAGATCTCTTAAAATATGACTTTATATGCAAAACAAAACTGAGATCTAAACTTAAGAAAGGATCTTACTAACTAGATCTATATGTAATTTTCTTTGTGAGATAGATCTAAGCAATAAGATTTGTTAAAAGTAACCAATTTGAAGAGAAATTAAGATTTTGAAGGAGGAAGAGAGAGAAAGAGTGTTGGAAGCCTGGGAATGTTGGGCTTTGGAGTCTGCTTTGGTGGAACACCGAGGGACTATGTCATTCAGAAAATCTTGAAGATGAAGAAGATGCAAACCAGCTCAACCTCTTCTACAAGCGATATCACCTGCAACTTAGAAATCCTTGCACAAACAGATGGTTAAAACATAGGTGTTGCTGGAAGAGATAATTGGAAAGCATGCAATTAAACTTAAAATACATACAACTCCAATAGATCTGAAACAAGCAGCAGTAAGAGCATAAATCAAACTAGAATAAACTCTTACCCTAACAGAAGGGAGATCTCTCCTTCAAGGCCAACAATTAACCAGCAAAAGCAGTGATAAATAACACAGATTATACCTCATAAGCATTTGACAATCACCATACACACATGAAGAGCATTACACCATAGATCTTGCCTCCAAAGCTTCTTTATTCCAGCATAATAAAGAATACAATACAAGAGCAACAGCACCTCAATCCCAGTTCTAACTAGCTTGGAAGAGGCTGCTTGTGCTTTGATTTATACAAAAACCAGGAGATCCAGCCCAGGGGGGTGCAAATCCCAAGGAGACAGATCAAATCAGCTGATGGAGAGTCAATCAATGTAGATCTGAAGCTGAACTGAGCCTACTTGTCAACCGGGGGGCTGATTGAGCTGACACATCAACCCATAAACCGACACATCAGTCCACAGAGCTTCCAGGAGAGTCCACACATGTGGACGAGAGAGAGAGGGCGCAATTCCCCATAAAGGCTGTTGAAGATCAACTCTGGATTTGATTTGATCACCTCCTTCAGTCAAGGATTTGTCAGATCCAGTCAATCTGGTTCAGATCTGACTGATTTCAATCAAATCGGCTGAGAATCCCCTGATCTAGGATTCTGGATTTGCTCCATTATTCATCAATTTATTAATTAAAATAATCAATAATTGATTTTTTGGGGATTTCTGACCTGAGTGATGAAAAATCACTCAAAACTAGGAAATCGTGGGTCCATGGGTTTACATGGTGCTCTTAGCTTGAAAATGAGCACCTACATGACTGAAACTGATTATTTGGCCCACTTTTATTACAAAATCAATTTTTCCAATTAAACTATTAAAAAATAGCCTAAGTTTTGGAAAAATTAAATTTTAATAAAAAACATTGAAAAAATTTAAAAAATTGAAAATTGAAAAAACTTAGGGGGACTTAGACATGTTCATATGACTCGACCATGATGCCTAGCATGTTTATACATTGACACATAGACTCTAATAACCTCAATAGGCCTAAATGCCAAGCCAACCACCCCAACTTTGGAGGTATGGAGTGAAAAACTCAGAAATTATCAGTCGTTTATTCAACAACCAATAATAACCAAGGGAAAAAACACCCTGGGCTGATTGGATTGACAAATAAAGTCTAAGAGACCGAGTATTTTACAAACACTATCATGCTAGAACATTTATTACAATTCCCCCATGGGGTATGAACATGTGATATAGTACAAGAAGCACTTCCCAGAAGTACTTCCAAAGGTCTTCTGAAGTCCGAACAAGTTATCCTTGTCCGATTCACCAGGCTGACTTGATAAAAAACCACTAAGTACAACTTAGGTGGTAACAGGATGGAAAGATGTACATCATAGGGAAGTGCTTGGACCTCAAGTTGGCTCAAGACTCTACCCCAGCCAAGAGCTCCCATGACACTCCTCTTGTTATAGATGATGATTCAGATCAACCTGCCATGTAACGAGGTCTCCTTTTGCATGCTTACCAAGTTTTTTTGTTATATTGCCCTTAGTGGCCATTTTGTAAAATCTAAAGTCAAAACTCTAAATTCAAATATTATAGACTTGGACATAGGAAAGAAGGCTTTTATAGGATTATAGTCAAAGCCTCTTTGTGGCAATAGGTCTAAGACTAAAGCAGGTATAAACATCTCTCAGACTTTTTTCCACAGCCTTATCTCTCCTAGAGGCAGGCTGCAGACTATTTTTTTATTTCAGTTGTAACTCTTGACTTTTTATGGTAAATGGAAGGCTCCCACTCTTACTTACAAAAAAAGGTCTTCCCATCACCTCCTAGCATCTTCCCATCATGACAAAGTAAGATGGTGGTTTCAGACTTATAAACATTTTTACCCAAAGTAAGGTTTTGGTATCAAAGTGGGCGGTTTGTACTAATACATGAGAAGCCCCATGGGCGAATTTACTTGTTAAAAGAATTATGCAAGCTAGCCACATCATGAAAATTTGGGATCAATTTGCTTTATGTGACATTATTGTTGTTCCCCATTTTTTCAAGATCTAGGGTTTGTTTGGCCTCAAGCATTTGAGAAGCCTAAAAATATATTACCAAATGGCTTCTCTAGGTCATTTTAGGTAAAAAGAAGGGGTTGGGCCCTCCTTTTTCACTCTATTTAGAGCTGGAAGATTCAAGGACAACACATTGCAGAATTTTTCAATGTTCCACCAAGTTTTCGAGACATGGGAGTGTGGGAGCAGGGAAGCGCACATGGGGGACATGTGGAGACCACCCCAAAATTTAGAAAAAATCATGGGGGGAGGGGGGACATCCGGGGCCCTAACATTGGGGGGGCCGTCTGCAACATTATTAAAAAAATATATAAATCCCAACATATTAACATAACAATGACTCATCCCATCATCATTTAAATACTAAATACTAAATTCATCATTGTTCAATGTAAACACGATCGTCGATACGATTTATCTAGTCGTTGCCTCTACCTCGAATCTCGAAGTTGATCCTCCAAGGACATTAGTCAACACCCTACAATTTTGATGAAACTTCCTAATTCGAGCTTTAAAATAAGGTAGAAAGTTCAAAAGGATTACCATGCTTAATAAATGATTTTGCTCGAGTGAAAGGTACATTTTTATTAAGGTTGTGAAAGAAGATTTCAACAATCAGCACCACCAACATCAAGGTACATAGAGGGGTTGATTTGCTTGATTAAATGCCAATCTCACACCCTCATACATGATAGAATCTAGTGGAAATGTTGCAATCTTGAAATCCTGAAAACTATTAAGCCTGTTAAATTCTAAATGGGATCTTAAATTCTACTTTTTGCATATGAAGCCTAGTGAGGTTGGAATCACTCTCAAACATCTTGAAACAATTAATGGTAATGGTAAAAATTTAAGTAAAATGATAGAAAATGAAAGATAAGGAGAAGGTCATTTGTACTTTAAGAACTTAATATTACCAGTTAATGTTAGTTACCTCAACAAATACCAGAGTCCTAAGTCACCAGACACGTCCAAAACTCCCCTCGTGTCCTGTGGGGTCGTGTCAAACATGGACACAATGTCAACACATGTCTAACACGTGTTTTTTCATGTCCTGAAATCAAGACACAAAAACACACGTGTTGACATCGTGTCCCAGGTCGAGTGGGAAGATAAAGGCCAGGAAGTGCCCATTTTGCGCTGGGTTTTATGGCAAAAATCGCCTTAAGTTTTTAGAGTCAACTACAAAAGAAAAGGGGTGGTGTCGAGATCTGTAATGGCTAGAGTGCATGAATCCTTTCTCTAGCTCTGCACCCCGAACTCTCCAAGCAAAGTGAGGTGTTACCGAAGAATCCTAATCGCCAATAGACCCCCCAAATGAAGCAAAGCGAATTTAGGCGTTCCTGGATTGTTGTCGTACAACTGAACTATCGACAACGTGTCTATAAAATGTAATAAATTGAACCTAAAGGATTTGTTCTAGAGGGTTGTACGAGGGTTTGTTCTAGTTTTGGTCTATAAAATGCACGAGGGTTGTTGTAGAGGGCTATAGCTATCATCTTTGTGTCTCATTGTGATTTGTGAAAGACATAATATGTAATGTGTATTGATTCTAATTAGTAATTTCTATTGAATATTTGTAAATGTTCTAGTTTCTAAAAAAAATTAGATCTATATGTCTATATATATATATATATATATATATATATATGACGTGTCATGATTCTGGGGGTCACTGTGTCTGTGTCAGACACTCGTATTTTTGTGTCCTTCATGTCTCGAGTCCTTGTGTCAGGTGACTTAGCCAGAGCCTGAAATCGGACATATTAAATCATAAATCAGGTTCTATATATAAGTAGGCTTTTTTGTTTTTTAAGAAAAATAAATAAAAATCAGGAGGAGGCATCTAGGTGTACCGCTTTTCCGAAGGGGGCGCCCAGACGTCCCCCTTTTTGGGAAACATCTCGCCATGCATCTCCCCATGTTTTGCCAAATTGGGGACATGGGGAAACGTTTCCCCAAGCACCCCCACGTCTTGGAGGCGCAGTGAGCAAGGGGCACGTGGGGGACACGTCCTCGTGTAACACTAGAATTTTCTAGGTTAAGCAAGGAGGCTCAATAAGAAGGGAATCTTTCTATGGCAGAAACTTTGGGACACTGATCAAGGTATTGGATGAATTGGAAGATTGTGGCTTAGTCTAAGGCATTGTTGTCATCTGATAGAGAAACTATCCAGGAGCTGAAAAACCTTATATAAACACATTGTCGACTTATGATAAACACATTGTCGACTCTAACAGTAAGAAGTTAGACCTACCCATGCATAAAATGACCCCACTACTCAGAGTCTTGAATGCAAGATGGTCTTCTAAAGATGTTGAATTTTGATGGATCATCCACATGAACAATGTCTGGCCCTATAGGATATCCTACAAGCTCAGAGTGTTTTCATGCTTAGTGCTTTATCAAGAACAACTTATAAATTCCAAGGTTGACAAAAGTGGGTTCACCGATGACAAGTGCACCTATTGTGAAAACAAACGAGACACTCAAACACGTCTTCTAGGAATGCTAGTTTGCTAGTTAAGGTTGGAAAAGAGTTTTACATAAATTTCCATCATTATTTCAAAGAAGCGTCCTAATTCTCTCATTCCCAACCTTATGTACTGAAGTGTAATTTTTGAAGGAACTATAAGAATTGTATCTTCTTTTCAGAAGTTGAGGTCTGATGAGAAAAGTGCCCAATTCTGTAACACCCCGGTTTTGACCCCAAGGGGGAGGGGAATGTGTGCCTCGGTTTTGACCCCAAGGTATAGAATTGTACATGATGTATATATTGTATTGAGATCATGGCATCGAACTCAAGGCCAAGGCCCTGCCATGGATCTGGTGTTTTGTGTGTAGGTGATCAAGGTTGATTCCTATGGTTCATTGTGCTAGTCAAGCACAACATATTTTTGAATATCATGTAAATGTACAAACTAATAAAATACCACAGCTAGCTATGCACTGCAACGTGAAAGAGATGGGGGCATGATTTCACAAGGAATAGGGGGGGAGTTAGTCAAACCCCCTAAGCCAATAGGGTGTGACCAGATGTCAATGGGGAAACCCATGAACCCTCAACTACATTTTTTGTCCTCTGTCCTCAATCATTCATTTCTTCCAGAAGTTGGTTGAGGCAGTTAATGCCTTGGGGTAGAGCAAGGCATGGCAGTCTAATTGTGTGTCTAAGAAAACCTGCAAGTCTGCAGTCTGGGAAGCTACGTTCTTGCTTCTGAAGCAAGCAAACCCTAGATTGCGTGCCCAATCCGGTTTCTCGTGGGTCGCATTGAACGTTGGGGGGTTATTCTTCCATCCCACGGTCATGGGGGTTAATTTTTTCTATCATTCACGCGTTGTGAGAGATCCATTCACGCATGGTGATCGTTCATTCATGATTATGCATAGTTCACTCTCCTGAGTCGCAGAGAAGGTTTCTGTCGTGGTTGTGCAAGGTGGTTCATTGTTCAGTCCATCTACAATGTGGTCGTGGAGAGTTGCTCATGTTACACATGGTGATTCATGGTTGTGTACAATGTTTCCCTGTGTTACAGAGTGTATGAAACCCTGGTTGTGTGTTACAGTGTTATCCTGAACTACATTGTGTTACAGAGGGGTATGCAAACCCTGTTTCTCTGTGTTACAGAGTGAAGCCTGTGTGAGTGTGTTTCCTTGTGGGTTGCTGTGATGTGCATCCCTGTTTTGGTCTGAAAGACTTAGGAGTGGAAGAGGCCTAGAATTGATTGATAAACCTAGTAAAGAAAGGAACCTTGCAAACAGATCAAGAGGGGCTGGCAAATCCTTTATGCACACCCTGAAGAGAATTGGAAGGGAAGGTATGGCCTGAGGGAACTATGTAGCAGTGAAGGGAATACTTCCTTGTGTTGGGTGTGTAGGTATTGTGGAATGCCAAGTTGGATAGATCTAGTGTAGGTGTCCTTAGCTCTGTGGTTGACCTCACTAGCTTAGCAATTCTACCTCCCCACTGCCTTAGCAGCTTGGTAAGCCCAACTGTTAGTTGGTTTGGCTGAGTCTTGGTGAGTATTTGACCAGGAGTGAGTCATTGCTTTAGCAGTCTAAGAAACCCAGCTGTAGGATGGTTTGATTGTGTTTTGATGTGTGTTGGCCATGTATGTAACCTTGGCTGGACAGCCTGAGAAGCCCATCTGTTAGTTGGCTTGGTTGGTCCCTAATGTGAATGTTGGCTTCACTGTGTGCAGTCTGAGAATCCCAGTGTTATTTGGCTTGTTGCCTGCAGCCTGATAAGCCCAATTGTGTATTGGCTTGGCTGGACAGTTTGAGAAACCCAACTGTAGGTTGGCTTGACTTTGTTTGATGTGTTCTGGCTGTGTGTGAGTCTGTTATTCCCTAGTTCCTTGTGGAAATCATGCCCAGCTCGCAGGTGGCAGTGGTGTTGAGAGATTAATGAACACACTGACTTATGGTTGGGTGGAACATTGCAGCGACATAGCTAGTTGCAGGAGAACTCCATCATCGAGATAAGTATTCTCTCTCATTCTTGTTTATGCAATGTAGTTGCTTAGGAATGAATGACTGAATGAATGAATATGATGAATGCTTGCAATGTTTCAGTAGAGTTTACAGTTGATGAATGTCCCTGCATTTGCATTTGTTTATGCCTTGTATATTTTAATGCATTTTTCCTAAGTTCATGGAGGCTAGAAACCTGTTACAGAGTTAGAATACATTTGACTTAGCATTTCCGCCCCTTAAAATCTGCCTGGGGAAGGCGAAGTGCAGAATTCGAAAAAGAGCAATTGAACAAGGCAGAATGTGGATTTTCTGCACCCGGGATCCGCCTGCGGGAGGCGGAAGGTAGAAGCAAAAAGGTGCAGAAAAGTTCTAAGGCAAAAGTTAAATTTTCCGATTTCTGAGTTCCGGGCGAAAGGCAGAAAGGTGGTCAAAGGATTTCGTCGAACGTTGGTTCTCCGATTTCCGAGTTCCGAGCGGAAGGCGGAAGGCAGAGTGTGGTTGAATAATTCTGTAGAACATTGATTCTCCGATTTCCGAGTTCCGGGCAAAAGGCGGAAAGGCGGAAGGCAGAAAGGTGGTCAAAGAATTTCGTCGAACGTTCGTTCTCCGATTTCCGAGTTCCGGGCGGAAGGCAAAAAGGTGGTCAAAGGATTCCGTCGAACATTATGATTTCGACTTCCGAGTTCCGAAGGCGAAAGGGCAAACAGCGGAACGTGGTTTGGATGACCCCGTCGCACGCTATGCTTTCGATTCCCAATTCCGCAGCGAAAAGGCAGAAAAGAAAGTGCGGAGGATGGAGTGCGGAAAAGGTCTTTCCGGTCACAAAAAGGATCTATAAAGGGTGGAACGACTGTTACAGTGGTTCTAAGCCTGAGAATGAATGATGAAGAGTGTGTTAACGTCCATGTCTTGTGTTTCAAAAGGAGAACAAGGGTTCTTGAAGCAAAATTTTTTATTTATCCGCATTATGGAGTATGGGGACGTTACAAAGTCAAAGTGAAAGGTTTTCTGTCGGTACATGATGCAAAGTGTATCTATTTGTACCTTATTGCACAACTGTATTAATGTAAAGACAATACTTATATTTCCGACAAAGTTCTTGTGCTCCCCAAGGCCTCCCCTCCCCAAGGCGAGTGAGATGTGCTATTGGGTGAGACATCCAATGCACACCCTCAGTCGCCTTGGGGAACACAAGAATTCTGTAGTGTGCATAAGGCTCGCCTTAACATAACTACCCTTTTACACTCTACATATTCAATTTTTTTTATAATAAAGTTTGTACTTTTGCCCCCAAAACATATTAGTAATCAGGTTCTGCATAGCCACTCAGCAAAACTCCAACTAGCGCTCTTGTCGATGCTATGGATGGGTTCGTTTTGAAAAGACCAGACCTAGCAAGTTCATCTTTATCACAAACCATAGATTGCAGATTATAGGTCGGCACATGCAGACCTCCTAATCCACGGTGAAAACATGGGTGTCTAATATACATGGAGTTATGCTTGAAATATGAACTTCATCAACTCAAAATCAAAATAAAAAAACTCTAAAGACTTGATAACTGGAAAATTACATTTGGACACGGAGTAAAAAATCCATTCCCTTCTATAAATAGAGAAACATACCTCCCCATCCTCGCTGCCTCTGAGTTTGTACAATAAATAAAATAAGATCCATACTAGTACAAGCATTGCCATTTTTTTCAGAGGAACAAGCGAATATTGCGGCCTATTTGCATTCAGAAGGGGTTCTTGCAGACCGTTTCTACCATCTTGAAATAGAACTCTAGAGGGCACTTGCGCCATCCCGTCTTTGCATATTTCATTGTTGGTATCACCATTAGGAGATGTGGTCACAGCTACAATGCTTTCTGATGGATTACCTACGCCATTTTCTGTAGGCGTTTCCTTCTCCAAGGTACAACCATTCATTGCATTTGTAATGGTTTTTCTTTCCATATCACTTTGATAAAGAACCGTCTCTGCTTGCCAGTGCCTGACTGCAGTTTTGCAGCTGGCCAAGGCAATCAATGAGAGGAATGACGCAAGCAGGGATGTGATAAGCCAGTCAGGAAACATGACATTAAAGATAACACCCAAGCTTACACCGAGAAGGCTGTTGGGCTGCAGAAGCAAGGCAGCGTCATAGTCTATGAGAGGCTTATGATCAATTGTAGGATGCCTTTTACGGACACAGAATATCACATTGGCAAAGGATCCTCCCAATACCATAAAAGATGATAGTGCTGCTGCAGTTCTACTCTCAAAGTCTAGTACCAAAGTGAGAATTGGGACAAAAAGCCCACCCCCACCAATTCCCCCAACACTGGAAAAACTGGCAGCAGCAACTGTTAAGACAGTGGCTGTTACTGTCCTCAATCCAAAAGTAAGAGGAGCACATGAGCTCTTACTATTCATCAAATACCGTTTTCTCCACTGGAAAACCCTGCCCACAATTTTTTTAAATGTAGGAATGGTCCTCTGAAAGTATGAATTGGGGTCAAGCGGAATATTCATATTCATATTTTTGCTGCTGGATTCATGCATTATTTCTATCTCCCCATCCTCCAAACTGCCTGCAAAAGTGCTGGCTTCCACGGAAAACAATACAAGCAGTGCTATCACCAACTGAAACAGAATCCATGAATGTTTCATGCTTTTCTTCCAAGTGAAGCAAGCAAGCTTGGTCAATAAAACCTAAAATGAGAAGCTGGACTTGTCCTTGCAGACCAATTTGAGAATAGAAAGTTTGTTCTACCCCTTACCCATAATGATTTTATCGCCTCAGCATATATGTAGTGCTAGGCCCATCGTTGAAGAGAAGAGCCATCCTTATCCATCCTAATATGTTATGCTTTTCCTTCTTTTTCAGCAAATCCATATTTGGATTGGCAGCCATAGTAGGACGAGTGCCTCCACCCATTTTAAATACTTGAAATTCTGAAATTTCTAAGCCATATTTTGGCAACATGTCAATATATTGAGTTAAAATATAAGATTTGACGGAGGCTTGTTGCATTTCTGTTGCCTATAAATACTGGACAAAGCTATTCAGCAGGTACTAATTTGTGATATGACGACACTCCAACTTTCGTAATCTTGGAATATTTTAAATGGATTTTAAATGGATTTCCAAGAACGATCATGTGTAGGTAGTAGACAGCGAAGTGCATATCCTATGTTGTCGCTCTTATCAAAAGCCATAAAAAGTCGCTATTGAATATATGAATCCATGAGACATGCTCCATTCAAAGAGATTGAACTGTTGGTGACGAAAGGAGAATCTTTGTAAATAAAGCTATTCTTTTAGCATGATTGGTAGATATTGAACGTGTTAGTGTCGCTTCGGGGTGACGAAAGGAGAATCTTTGTAAACAAAGCTATACTTTTAGCATGATTGGAAAGGTAGAAGAAAAGGTAGAAGAAGAAAAAAATATTTTAACTTTTATGAGCTTAAAAGTCTATGGGACAGACCACTTTGCATGTTGTTTTCTGTAATTCAATCATTTGTTTATTCAACTTGATGATGATGAGTGTCCTCAATTTTTCCATGGTTTTCTTGTTGAATAAATCGTCCTAAGATTTATCTGTCACGACATTCGCATCCCTGTCCCTACTATCCTTAAAGGCTTCACACTCTAAAATGAAATGTTTTTTGTCTCCAATTTACAAGCGGTGCAGAAAATACACATTCTTTCTTCCCAAGCTTCTTTTGGCCTTTTCCAGTGCCCAGTCTCACAACGGAGTTGATGGGAATTAGTTCTTAATTGAGCAATAAGTATTTTGGCTTTCCAAGGTATATTGGCCCCTATGTACGCCTTTTGATGCTGATTGTAGGTAGGGTTAAAATCTTCAATATAATACTTTATCTTTCTCCCTAGCTCTTTATCCCAAGTTCGCTTGTGTAACTTATTGATAACAAAAGCCTTTATCTCTTTACTATTCGTGGGGCACATAACCCACTTACTAAGCCATTTAATATTTTGTCGCATCCAAGTCTTCTTTCTTTTGCATAATATGTCATTGAAGACGGCCTTAGGCCATCTACCTTCTTCCATTTGCTCAACTCTTTTTAGATATCTTATGAGTCTCATCATAGCAATTGCGTCAATAGAAGCCATCCCCATTTCACTTAGCATGATCTCATACGGCATTGAACTTTTAATTTTGAACTTGCTTGTAATCATGTGTTTTTTAATCTTCTCTATTTGCCTCCACTGTAAGTCAGACGTACTGTTGGACCATACTTCACAACCATAGAGAACAACCGGGATCACTAAAACCCCAAAAAAGGGTTTGCATAGTTTTACAGTCCCATAGCTATGCCTCTCTACATCTATTTTGAAAAGCATAAGACGCTTTCCAACCTCCAAGAGTTATTTTTTCTCTGCAACTTTCCCAACTCAATTTTTTGTTGAAGTCGATTCCAAGGTACTTGTAATCTTCCACTTCTTCAAGGGTGTTTTCTTCAAAGTAGAACTTATGTTGTTTATGTTTTCTTTTTCTAGAGAAAACTACCACTTTCGTCTTGCTAATATTTACTTGTATCCCAACTTTTCTACAAAAGTGCTCAAGGGAAATCAAGTGCTCTTGCAAGCCAAGAGCATACTTGGCAATCAAAAAAAGGTCATTTGCATACAAAAGAAGCCTTATCACGAACTCACCCACGCGGGCTCCATCCTCATCCTTAACCACTCTTCAAGTTTTTCAATATATAAGCCAAAAAGCGTAGGGGATAATGGGCACCCTTGCTTTATCCCGATATCACTTCTGAAACTTTCAGAGATACCATCTGTTGTTCTGATTTTGACTTTGACCTCCTCATATAGCCTATGAACAGCTGCTCTAAGATGTATAGGAACCCTAAGTTCCTCCATTATGTGCCAGAGCTTATCTTTAGGAACTGTTTCAAAAGCTTTTTTGAAATCGTCAAAGCAACAAAAGGCTTCATCTGTTTTCTCCCACACTTTTCCAATGTGTGCCTTAAAATTATATTGTGATCCACCGTGGAATGTTTAGGTTTAAAACCTGCTTGCCCTTTAGCACGCTTGTCCCTTTCTTCCTCCCACTTGCTAATTCTATTTTCTAGCATACTTCTAAATAACTTTGCAAACAAGGGGTTTATCATTATGGTCCTATAGTTGGAAGGACCATTAACATCTCCGCTCTTGAAAAGAGGTATTGCGAGGCTAGTTGTCCAATCTGTAGGGAATCCCTGTTGAATGATTTTATTGAAGATTCCCGTAATGTAAGGTGCAAGAATTTTTGAACCCCACTTTAGATATTCAGCTTGAATTTCTACTAAATCTTTGGTTTTTCCAACACCCAACTTCTTAATACCCACCTCAATCTCTTGCACGGTGAAAAGCTTAGTAATGGTGGTGGTGCTAACTAAGGGGGTGGGGGGGGGTCAACCTTTGGATTCCGCTCATAAAGTTACCTTGCATACTCAAGCCACTAGTCCGTTGTAATATTATTTTCAGTTTGCTTCTTGCTCGCTTGAAGTTTCTTTCAGAATAGTTTGGGGTTATTTTTCCCAAGGAAGATTAGTTCTTCTCTCCTTGAGACCATGAAATCAACTTTTTTTTTCTTAAATATGCTTGTAGATTTTTAAGTCTTTTTCTTTCCAGTTTGACTCTCTCCACCTTCCCTTTCTTTTTTGCACTCCTCGTCGAACCAAGCATTAACTAGAAAGCAATTTGTTTCGGGTTTCCTATTTTTTGCTCTTTTTGCATTTTATGAGTGCCCTTTGAATTAAATTAGTTAGTTGTTGATTATTAAGGCCTTGGGAAATAATTTTCTCCTCCTTACAAAGCCTCTATAGTGCCTTCCAAAAGATATTACAGTTTTCTTGAGTCAAAAAAATTCAGCCCTTTGTCAGAGATTGTTGAATGTGCTGATTTTTTGTCCCAAATTGTTGCATATCGATCCAAGAAAGACTTAGATGGATCGGTTTGTGATCATATTTTAAATCCCATAGTTGTTCACCAATTATGACGTCCTCCATTTTCTTGCATAAGCAATTTGAACAAATTGCATAGTCCACCACACTTGCTCCATTGTAAGTATTACAAGTGAAATTACCATAATTTATCCATCTAGATAAACCATTGCAAATTACTAAATCAAAAGTCCCACATAAGGTAAGCAATTGTTCTCCAAAGAGATTATAGCTTCTGTTGTCCTTTGAAATTCTTCTCCATTGATGATTTCTTTCTTTCGTAAGCAAAATATGGTTGCAATCTTCCCTTTGACAAAGAATGCTAGTTTGTTCACTTGCAGTCATCGCGTTGAAATCCCCTACTAGAAGGACTTCACCTACTTGAGAATACTCTGCAATATCGTTTTTTAAGGCTGCAAAAGGGTCTTTATGGTCGAGCCCCCTCCTTTTGTAAATTTTTTAAACTTGTGGGGTGAAGTAGCATGCTACAATGCTAATGATATTTCCATTTTCTGATTTTTTTTTCTTTCTGATATTGTATGACTTGACTATTTATCCTTGCAAACACACTTATATTTTTCATTTTTTTATTTATCCTTGCCTTCACACTTTTATATATATATATATATATATATAATCATTACCAGCACACTTATATGTTTATTTATCCTTGGAAGTACATTTGTAGTTTTTAATAAAAAAAATAAAATTCGAAGTAATTCGGTGTTGGTTATAATTTTAGATTTGGAATTGGTAGCCTCTCATGGTGGCCTTTCTATTGATTTCTATAGTGTTGAAATTTGATGGGTAAATAACATTCCTTTACCATTTTCCATGTAAAAATACTACGACTTCATAAAATTAACCGTCACTAATGAAGTTTGAATTATAATTTCGTCTACCATTTTAAAGTGTATTTTTATTTTTACACGTCATTAATACCTATAACTATATATATATATATATATATATATATATATATATATATATAATTTCTGATATGAAAATTATGGTTTTTGTCATGGTCTTGTTGTCTCTCTTTGTTAAGTAATGCCTTATTATATTGCTTGTGAAGATTCCTATTTAAAGGTTTCTATGATAAGTCTTCTTTGTCTTTATGTGTGTTCTTGGGTCTCATTATGTTTGTTAAGTTTTTTGTTGTTGTTGTTGTTGTTGTTATACTTTTGTAAACTATGTATTTGTGTATTATATAAAGAAAGATATGAGAATTCAATGTTTCATACATTGATTATAAATATTATTTAAATTAAAAAACAACTATTTTTTTTTTATAACAAAAACGGTTATATTAATATGAGAGATTCAGCTTAAAGACGCTAATCAAGAATACAGAGATCTGCTCAAACTCCCCATCCTTAGACAGAAGGCAAGTTATGGTGGAATTTCCAGACTTATCTTTGAATTAACCTTGAGTTCATAGCACCCTATATCTATGAATTTATTAGATGCTTTGTCTGCCCTCATATTAAGCTCCCTGAGAACATGAAAGAATTCAATCTTCCTGAACCTTTTGATCATATATCTGATTCTTTTTAACAGTCTTTCCATCCGCTCATTTTTGCTCCTTCTTCCTCTGCTCACTGCTTGGATAATTAGCCTCGAATCTCCGATAACCACAGCTTCATCCGCTCCTACTTTTTGCACCTGCTTAAGGCCTTGCCAGAGCCCATATGCTTCTGCCATATTATTAGACTCGTGTCCGATGTTCCAAGAGTATTCGATTTCCACTTTCCCTGTGGGGTTTATGACAACTCCTCCTCCTCCCGCTTTCCCCGGATTCCCTTTTGAAGCTCCATCAAAGAACAGTTTGAATATCTTTCTTTCTCTTAACCAGTTTTCGAATTGGGATTTGTCCATTATGATTTCCCAATTCTCCAATTTTTTGATGGCTATGCTGTTATTTTCCTGAATATTGAAACTTTGCATCCATTTTTTTTCTTTTTTTGTCAGCTCGGCTTTATTATACGGAATCGTGGTCCTTCTTACCACCTCACCTAAAAGAGCATTGATTTTGACAGTTACCTTCCACGCTAGTTGGCTCCTATTCTGAAAAATTCTCCGATTTCTTTCTAACCAGATGCACCAGCAAACAATTTTAGACAATTTCAGCCAGCAGGCTCTCACACCTTTTTTTTCCCCCAGCTCGCCTTTGTACATTTTTTCCCAATTGATGAAGAATTCCTGATTGTTTCCATTCCAGTGCACTTCCAGTGAAACCCATCTTCTTCATTCAGCATTACTTCCTTCCAGATTGAAACAGAATATGGGCAGTTAAAGAAGAGATGAGAAATAGACTCTGAGTTTACAGCACAAAGAGGGCATCTGAAAGGGCCTGCTATCCCCCTTTTCTCCAGATTCTCTCCAATCAGCAGTCTTTGGTGAATCAATGTCCACGTAAACACATCAATTTTGGGCAACGTTCTGTTGTTCCAATTGTGATTCCAAATTACTGGATTCGCTGGCACCATATAAGTTGCTGCAAACACGTTATACCCCTCAGCCGTTGTATAATTGCCATTTCGATTTCCCCAGCCATGTCTATCTTTCAAGGATTTGGAAATCGGAGCTATCCTGGCCAGGTGATTGATTAGCTTCATTTTATCATTTTCCAGCGCTTCTGGACAGTCCGGCATTACCCATGATATCCAGCGATTTGGATAGTTCACCTCCCAATCTGAAATGCTCCAAAGCGTTGGCAATGCTCTCGCCTCCATCCATGATTGCAAACGAGGTAGGCGTGGAGGGAGCTTACCAAGGATCTAATCCTTCCAGAAGTTTATGTCTTTTCCATTACCCGGTATCCAATATAAGTTTTCGATAAAATGAGACAGCGATTTTTTGCACAGCTTGAAGATGGGGGACCCCTGTTTCTTCACGTGGTCTCCTTCCAGGCATCTAAGCCTTGACCCTAGAAAATATTTGATTTTAAGAGCCCGACTACACCAGGTTGGCTTAGAATTTAGCATATTCCAGAGTAACTTGGCCCCAAAGGCCAAGTTTTGATAATTGAGGTCCCTGATTTGAAGACCTCCCTCATTTCTGGGCAGCTTAACGGTTTTCCAGCTTACCAAAGCATACTTTTTACCTCCTCCATTGTTCCCACCATTCCAGTGAAAGGATTTCAGTAATACCTCAATTTGGTTTATGATTTTGCCCGGTGCTAGAAGCAGAGAGCATTGGTAGAGCAAGTAGCTATTCAGGACAGCTTTAATTAGAACAAACCTTCCCCGCTAGATTCAGCCAAGCAGTCCCCCAACCTGATATTTTATTTTTTATTTTTTCCACTATGGGGTTCCAGTCCGAGGACTTGGATTTTGTTTTAACAATAGGAACCCCTAGGTATTTGAATGAGTCCCAATTTACAGCTCCATTCATATTTAGGATTCTGGCTATATCTGACATTTCCCTCGGGTTAATGTTCCATCCAAAGATCTGACTCTTCCTGAGATTAATTTTACTTCCAGAGGCCTGGCAGTAACGGTTCAATTCAGCTTTGAATCGGTGAGCTATGACCTGGCTGGCACCTCCCATTAAAATAGTATCATCAGCAAACTGAGAGTGGTTAATATCTTTGACTCCTCTGGCCAGCCTTATGCCTGGAAGCTCCTGCTCTAGTCTAGCGTGTTCCAATTGGAAACTGAGTACCGAGGCCTGAATGGCGTAGAGTAGGGGTGAGAGCGGGCATCCTTGCCTCAGGCCTCTCGTAGCTTGGAAAAAAGGGGCAGCTCTTCCGTTAATGAGGGGAGTAATCCAAGGCTTGTTGATACAAGCCTTGACCCAAGAGACAAATTTGGGATCAAAACCGAATCTCAGCATTACCTGAAGGAGGAATGAATGGCTGACTCTGTCAAAAGCGTTTGCCAGGTCTAATTTCACCGCCATTCCTTTATATCCATTCTTCAGACTCGAGTGGATGGCTTCTTGCACTAAGATGATATTATCCCATATTTTCCGTCCTTTGATGAATCCACCCTGATTCTCCGGGATAATGGCTGGCAGAATGAGCTTTAATCTTGTAGCCATGAGCTTAGTAATGATTTTATACCCTATGTTACACAATGAAATTGGCCTGAACCTGTCAAAGGTCTTAGCATCTTTCTCCTTTGGTATGAGGGCCAAGAAGGCTGAATTCGTACTTCCTCTGATCTTATTACAGCTCTGAGAATTTCTAATCATTTTAAGTAAATCTTTTTTAACTATGTCCCAGCAGATAGATATGAAGTTCACATTATACCCGTCTGGTCTTGGGGACCTATCCTCCTCCATGTTATCTACAGTGTCTTTAATCTCCTCCGGCGTGATGACTTGGTTCAGGTGGTCATTGTCACTACTCTTTATAGAATTGGGGACAAGATTCAAAAGTTGGCCGTCACTGGAGATAGGCTATTCAGTGAACAGGTCGTTGAAATAGTTAGAGGCTTCAGCTTTAATTTCATCAAATTGGTTGATTATCTTATCACTGAGCTAAATCTCAAGGACGTTATTCTGATTTTTCCTGACCTCAGTCAATTTGTGGAAGAAACTTGAATTTCTGTCACCATCCCTCAACCATTTGCATCTGGATTTGAGGCGCCACCATTCAGCCTCCTCTCTGCACGCCACGTGAAGGTTTAGCTGCAGCGTTGTCTCTTTTTGTATGTCATTTAAAGTCACATCTTTATCCTCCATATCTGCCTGGTGCGACTCCAGCTCATGGGCAGCTTGAATCTTGGCAGTGTTTGGATTTGGGAGTGACTTGGACCAGCATTTCAATGTTTTTTTGAGCCTCCTCAGCTTCTCCTCCCATACAAAGAAGGGAGATCCGGTGACCGGATGGGCCCAAGAGTCTGCTACAATCTGAAGGAATTCATCACGCTTGGCCCACATGGAGTTAAATCTAAACGGTATGGGTCCCAGGTTTTTTTCTTGCACCATTTCCAGAAGGATAGGCTTATGATCGGAGCCTCCGAAGGAGAGGATTTTGGAGGATATAATCAGGCCTTGCAGAAGGAAGTTATCCTGAACCAAGAATCGATCAAGTCTGGCAGCAATGTGCCCGGGCCCAAACCTCCTATTGGTCCAGGTGTATTTCCCTGTAGATGGCTTGATATCAATGAGGTCCCAGGTCGTAATGATGTCTTCCACTATGTCTTTGATAGGGTCTATGGGGCTAGAGCCCCCTCTTTTTTCATTCTGGTTGAGAATGAGATTCAGATCCCCAGCCAAAATGACATTACCTTGCAGATTATTTCGTTCTTCACGGAGAAGATTCCAGCAGTTTATTTTTTCGCCATAAGAATTAGGGGCATAAATGTTAATTATACTTACTAGAGAGTTTGTGTCTTTTTGCTTCAACACTGTGAGGATCCAATGAGTGTTGTTTTTTATGACCATAGCTTCAAATTTTCTGTCATCCCATAGGGTTCCTATACCCCCGGATGCTCCTCTAGAGCTTAAAGCAGCAACACCTTTTTTTTTCCAAAATTTTTTACTGGTTTGGAGGAATGCTGTCTCCTCCAGCTTGGTTTCCTGAATCAGCAGAATGTCCGGATGGTGGAGAGAGACTAGATCTAGCAAAGCTTCTTCCTTGCCTTTGCTCCTGAGCCCTCTGCAGTTCCAGGAAATAGTCTTCATTACTTACTTTTGGGAGCAGTAGGCATCCCTTTCGAGGCATGCCCATGCTGGCGGGTGTTTCTTGGGTTTTTCAACAGCTTTTCCAAGGTTAGCTGGGATCCTTGCAGCTTATCCTTATATGTTGCTTGCTCCCATACTTCTTTTCTTGATTTCCTTCCTTTTGTCTTGGTCATTCTTGGGGTTGTTATTTCAATTTCCCCTTCTTCCTCGTCGTCCTCTTCCGAGTCCGGTTCTTCATCAGATTTACCCTGACTCTCTCCTGCTTTAGTTTCTGCTGTGTCTTCCTCATTGTCTCTCCCTTGGTTTGAGATGACTGTTTCCGGCTCCTTGCTCTTTTCGGGGCTAGATCTATCTTCTGTTTCTATGGGTTCCTCCCTTGCTTCCACTGATTCTATAGATCTTGGAGGCTCTTGGGGTTTTTCAGCTGGGCCACTCCCCTCACCTTTCTTAGGGCCCCCACCAGTTTGGTTTTTAGATCTAGATCTGTTCACCCTATGCCATCCTTCCCCCTTCTCCTGCTGGCTTTCCAGAGTTTTAGGGCAGTTTCGGATGAAGTGCCCGTACTCGTGGCAACCTCTGCACTTAAAGGGGAGTTGTTCGTAGTCCAGTTTCTGAATGTGAGACCAGTTCCCCACCGTGAGGTTTATAGCTTCTGGCAGTCCATCTTCGAGGTCGACCTCCACACATATGCGGGCGCATGCATATTAGTCCTTTGGGCTGGCCATGTCGATATATTTTCCCAGTGCGTCCCCTATAGCATGTAGGGATTTGGGATTCCAGCAGTGCATAGGTAGACTGGGCAGTCTGACCCAGACTGGGACAGCTTTGGGGGTATCGGCTTCCGGATCGAAGTCCGGCGACCATCTGTTGAGGTAAAGACCTTGCGGCCCCATGAAGTAGGGCCCATTCCTGAAGATTAAGTCTTTGTCGTCTTTGGATTCGAAGTCAAAGAGGAAGTATCCCCTTCTGATGGCGTAAGAGGCCACGTTTTTGGATATAAGCGGTCGCCAGTTCCTTTGAACCCAGCTATCGGTGGTTTTGGGTGAGGGCCACAGCCCTGTGAACTGCCCAATCAAAGCCCGATCTGCCAGTGACAAGGCAACCCGGATCGTTTCTTCCGGGGGAAGGGCTACCTCCGACACATCTTCTATTCGCTTAACAAATTTCGGCACTTCTCTTTTGCCTGATCGCTTGGCATGATTGGTGATTAGCCTAGCGAAGGCTTCCGACTGGGTAGGCAAGGAATCACCTACCTCCTCCACCATCTTGATGCCCTACCCACTCCGAGCCAGCTTCAATGCATGGATTCAAGGGCCTCCACCATTTTCAGCAGCTAATCGATCAGTCAGCCAGCCCCTCTGATTGATTGAAGTCTGGGACGGGCTTGTCTAGCCTCGGCCCTCAAGGAGCTGCGCTCCTCCTCGTCTTGTCCAGGTCGCCCAAATCGAGCTGATCACCCAGAGCGTCCTCAGCAAAGCGTCCTCGTCTAGAAAAAACAACTATTATTATGACAGGTAAAATTAAGATTTAAACATAAAATAAAAGACAATGTTGAAAATAAAACGACTTATGAATTTTTTTTGAGATGGAAGGTAGGACATCAAATTTCAACCTTCTATACCTACCTTCAAATGATTCATATTATTTTAAAAAGTAGTATTCAATATCTTAAATTAACTATTTGTATTTTTCGAAATCATAAGATTAGTTAGTTCAACATTCTATTTAAGGGAATAGAACTTGAGATGGAACAATGTTTCTACAACATATTGTGGAGAATACAAATTTGATAGAGAGAACAACACTCCATCCCACTACTTCTTGAACTAAACTCAATTTACAACTAAACTCAATTTACAAAAAAAACAAATTATAATTAAATACTATTTAATTTTTAATAAAAAAATTAATTAACAAACTAATTCAACCAATTTTAATATAAAGCATTTTAATTATTCTTATCATTATTTTTTTTAAGTAAGATTTATATTAACTAAATATAAACAATATCTAATTGTGTGCATATTTTCCCGTCCCCTCTGATAAACTCCTCTTACGATCATATCTACGACATTTACATAGCAAAATTACCTATTGCCTCTCCTTGGCCCAACCTTCCCAGTGCAAAAGTCCTCCCCACCACTTATCCATTCTCTCCACCCACACCCATACTTAAAGACCAAAGAACAGAATCCCAGGCTTCAAAGGTAACCGTCACCCTTCCACATGATCCCCCAAAGGCTCACAAGGACAAGAAGAATGGGTGAGGGTGGGGCATATGACATTACAAAAAAATTGTGATTGAGATATCCTAAGGACCCGGATTTCCACATTCTGCTCCAAATCCAAGATCCAAGGTTGAACTGGTCATAATTTCCACCATCCTTCTCTACAACTCCCACATTCAAGTTGTTTAAATTCTCTTTTTCTTAAATAACATAGACTTAGAGAGTAAAAGAAATATAATAATAATTAAATATAAATTTTCATTTTTATTTATATATAAATATTTATCAAAAATATAAGTACAATATAAAGAGTATTTTTATATTATTTATTGATTAAGCAAATAAAAAATGATGTAAACTACTTATACATATAAAAATACAAACTTTAAAAATGAAGTAAAAAATATCGAATTCAAACATATATATTTTAAACCCTAAACACAAACTTAAATCCAAATTCCAATTAACTAGATTGATGATGATGATGATGATGATGATGATGATGATGATGATGATGATGATGAACTTCCACTGAGACCAACTTTGGTCTATCAGACCTTAAGAAGGATAGTACTTGGTTTGAACGTCCACTGAGACCAACTTTGGTCTATCAAATCTTAAGAAGGATAATACTTGGTTTACTTTAAAATCTTGTTCCTATGCTCAAAAACCTTGCCAATAAGCTTTCCAAGCTCACTATAGTTTTGGAAAGTTAGGAGGTTATAAAGGTTTATATCGTAGAAAATACTATGAAACTCAAATCTAATGTGGCACTCTAAGAGAAAGTTATTTCCATCATCAACGCTCATAGACTCACACAAATGGTAAACCCTTTCCGCCCATGGAGTTTTAGGAATAGACCAACGCCTTGTTTCGCTATGGAGTTCATGAGAGTTCGTTCTAATATTGACTATATTAATTTTCTTACATGATCTAGTTACTACCAAGAGATACTTATGATCTTCCAAGTTTGGATTAATGACCTCCTTATAATATCTTAATTTTCTCTTAAATAGATCTTATTTTTCGATATTGACTAGGAAAAGAACTTTGGGTGAACAACTGGAATGACGACCGCTCAGAGATAGGGTTTTGATTTGGTTCTCGTTTTGGTCTTGCGTTGGGATTGGATCTACCAGCGATGGTGGCTAATAGTAGAGGAAGGTCGAATCCTTCCTTCAACAACATGTTAGCGCACAAGGTCCCTAGGGCCAAACCTCTTTTATTACTAGGTTCATAGACCTTAACCCCTCCCTCTTCAGCGGCATTGGAAAAGGGAGGAGTAGTTTCTAGCTATCTGAAGATGGACGCTCCAAGCTCCTCAACAACTATTCCTTTTGATCTAACGTAGCAGGAGGCTTCTGCAACGAGAAACTCGAAATGCAATCATAAATCCCTGCAAATCCCAAGGTATGAAATAACCTCAACATTGGTGGCTAAAAAATAACAATTTATGAAGGACCATGCAATAATTTGTAAATTCATAAGAACATGGCCCTCCGAAAAATACTTAGTGGGTTGACTCGCCAACACCTGGAAACCAAAAGGACAATGTGAACTAAAATTGGGCTCAAAAGGATTCTTCACCATAATCTTTCACAACCTAGAAGATAAGAATCGTATTTTCCAAGGAGGACCATACTTTTTTTACTCGACATGACTTCATATGTGCAATTGGAAGGAACAGTTCTCACTAGAAAAGGAAGACTTCAAAGTGATTCCAGTCTGGATAAGAATTTACTCGTTGCCTCGGGAGTTTTGGAATATGGAAACGCTCAAGGGTATTGGTGTTGTACAAGACATTTCACCCTTGTAACTTAGGGTCTGGGGTTACCAACTTACTATTAGACTTGCAGACAATCAGCTTTTACAGAAAATGGAATGAGAATAGGAAGATGTCTTGGCTTACTCGGTTTATGACGATTGATCCAAGCCTGGTCTTCTCTCGCTCCAATCCTCTTCAAAGCTTCTAGGGATGTTTCTCTTCACCTGAAAAGAGCCAATTCTTCAAGTAATATCTCATACATACATATATATCATAGGTTAGATGAAAAGCATATTAATAACATAATTGAACATATTCATTAAACCAATATACATGAGATAAGCACAATACAAGATTGGAAGAAGAATTCTCTTTTTTAACAAACAATGAATAGGTCAGAATACAACCCAGCTTCTGACACAAGGACTCCTCTGCAACCAAGGACTTTGAGTTCTGCTGCTCCAAGACTCTGAAGGTATACCACCAGCATAACTTTGCTCTTCCAGAATTGATTGATTAGCCCCATCCCAAGGCCTCTATCTATAGTTTGGGAAATAGAGAGGTTTCGAAGGTTAGGATGGTTGAGACAGTTGAGATAGTTATGGATTAGGGCCCAACTAATCTCATTTAATCATGATTTATATTTTTTAAGGTCGAATTAAGGTATACGTGAGTATTGATATAGGCAAGGCACGTATGACATGCGGGTTGCTCAAAGGAACTCGCGTATGCAAGGTATACGCGGGTTGCAATGCACATAGTCGCGTATGCAACCCAAAACTTAGAATAAAAATATATAAGGATGGTCTGAAGATAATGCATCAAAAGACATGCACATCTATAGTGTTTTGGCCACTTCAATCCTAATTGTCCTTTTGTGTACCGACATGATGAATGTCAGCACTCAGACGGAGAAGTACCATTTTGGATGATAACAGATGCCCCATAATGTGTGAGGTCAGAGGGAAGCAATGGTTGAAATACATTATAATCTTTATCTTGGAGAACTCAGAAGTCCAAGGAAGCAGAGGAAGTACCTGAAACAAATGCATATCAATGTCATATACAAAATCATATCTGAGGATGCCATGTTCAATATACTGGAACACTAGCTCCTTTACAATATTTGATTACATCATATGATACGGGTACAAGACCACGTATATTACAAAGGTGGATCGAAGCCACAATATACAATGATGAGTCTTCAAAATCTAGAAACTGTGTAGGTGAACACAACACAATCTTGTGCAACTTAAGTTATAGATGTGAACCTAAGGTCTTCGTCAAAATCCAAAGGAACCAATACAATCTAGGCCATGTGAATAGATGTGTTAAAGTTGAACATGGAAAGGATTCAACAGATTGTCAATCAATAGGTGAAAAACTAACAACTGAAGCAAAGGAATTCACCAATGATGAAAGTGAATCCTAAGGTACCATTGTCAAAACTCTAGGTCTTCATCTTCAGGAAGTGCTGATGAGAAACCATGCTGTGATGAGGAAGGCAAAAAATCCTCCAATGGACCACAAGAGTGACTAGGAACTGGATAAAGGAAGGGAGACACAAGTAATATCAGATGGGATAATGATGGAATCAGGATAATAATCAGATGCAGGGATAAATCCTTGAACAACGAGCACCGTTATACCCAAATCCTATCACCAACATGTGGTAAGATCTCTAACACCTTTATTTTCCCTCAATCCCAAACTTGAAGTGAAAACAGTGCTCTAGATGTTGATCCTAAATATAAAACTCCAGCACCGCTCTTACCCTTAAGCTTATAGGCGGTACCTTATGCAGCACCGCCCGAGTTATGTGGAAGACAGGCGATGCCACCGGCTTTCACCTTTGTTTTTGGTGTGGTTCTCACCTTGCACCGCTCTGTCATAAGGGAGTATAAGCGGTGCCCTTGGCAAAAAGTGAAGAAAGGAGGTTTCACGAAGCTTCTAGAACAAAAGCTTTGTGTTTAGCCTTATCCCTACTCACCTAGGTCAGTTAAGCTCGAGATCCATGCTTTGGGGATCTCATGGCCACCTCACCCACCTATTTCTCAATCATTCCTATCCCTTTGAGCCCTGTAAAACCAAGTTCATAATGGTTGAGGGGAGAAGAAAAGAGTAAAGTTATGCTGTTGAATTAACATCTTGGTCTAATCCATTAGAGAGCATAGAGGAGCAAGTTGGAGCTATCGGGGATGAGATGTTAGTCTTGTGAAGGAGTGCATCGACACTAAGGAAAAAATGTTGTAAACTCTTTCATTTCATCTATTAATGCAAAGTTGGTTCCTTTCCCATATATCTGTTGTGTTATAATCTCACATGTGTATTATCAGATTCATTAGTCACTGATATGGATCTATGGATAGTTTTCTGGTATCTTTGATGTTGCCGTGTGTTTGATGTGTTTATGCAGGTCTTCCATCAGAGATGTTATTCCAGGCATCTATAGTTTCTAGGGAGAGTCTTCTGACCTAGTTTTGACTCATTTGTTCTGGATCTCAACCATTCAGACCAAAGGAACAACTTCTGTCTGCAGAAGGTGCGATATTCCTGATAACAAATTTGGCGACTCCGTTAGGGAGTACAAGCTTCAGTTGATCTGATCTTCCTCAGTCTTTGAACACTTGTCTGAATCCAAGCTCCAATCTTCAATATTTTCAGTCAAATCTACCATCTGAATTAGTGAAGTTTTGGTTTGAAATCATCAAATCTCTTCAGATCCGAGTCACCTTGACTTTATATGCTCTGTATTACTGTTGATTCATCAGTTTTAATATTGTTTTTGCAAATTCTAACTTGATTTTTTCGCTTTCCTTGTGTTCTGGGTTTTTACAGGGAATCGCTCATGTGCTTTGGGCAATAAGCGGTGCCACCGCCTGCACTTAGTTACCCATAGCCAGTGCCACAGCCTGAGTTCAGTTATCAAGAAGCAGTGCTGCTTCAAAAACCGATGTGTCAGTGACTCCTTCAGCGTAGTGCAAAGTAGGATCTGTTCCAGACTTTGTTTTTTTTATTTTTTGCAAAAGTAGATTTTGATTTTGCTTTCAGCCCTATACTATCAAGGCTTGTTTGTATAAATCTGAGCATTCATGGTTGGATTTTTTTGGTGGTAAGAGCTTGTTTGGTTGTAAAATCCAACAGTTAGGTTAGGCTTGTTTATCATTCATTGCTTCCATGGTTGTTGGTTCTGATTTTGAAAGGAATAATTGAAAGTGTTGTTTCAGTTAGGTCTCTTTTCGTTCATTGATAAAGACTAAGAGAAAGGCTGCTTGATCATTTTCTTGTTTTCATTTTTCCATAGAGTTAGTGGGAGGCTTCTTTTTTGCTTTCAAAAAGAATTTTTTTTGTTGAGATTAGGTCATTGTTTTTATCGAGCTTAAGCCACTGGACCTCCTATTAGCCTCACAAGCTTTTAGGATTCCTTTGTTCTTTTGTCTCTTTTGCATCATTATCTCATCAAAAGTAAAAATATCAATAGTTTAAGTTAGATATTTCCATGTTTTAGAGCAAAATTGAAAAAATAGATTGCATATGTATATTTGAGTGTTGGTTGTTTTTATTTTAGGAAAAGAGACTCTATCCCATCTGATTGCTTTCAAAAGTTAGTTTGGAGTGTGTCGCTTGTTTTATTTCTCAGATCAATATTCGTTTAATATAAGTTGTTTGAGAAGATTTTGGTTTCAAAGCAAAATTGAAAAGAAAAAGAATCTCTCTCCTTCCCATAATTAGGCACAATCTGAATGGTAAAGTGAATGAACATGCATGTCATATTTGCATGGTTTTACTTTTCTTGCAAAATCTCATGCATTCACCTAACCATCCACTTTAAAATTAACAGTATCTTTAGGCCTGAAAATTGTATAGAAATTTGAGTGATAGGTTAGAGACGTGTTCGGGCGTCTTTAAACGTAGGAGCTGTCGTTACTTGTTTGCACTACGACCCGAGACTTGCACGGTTCTTCCACGTACTATCGGTATATCGAACGACCTTTCACGTACCCTTGAAGTATATAGAAAGGTACTTCATGTACTCGATTGTATATCGGAAGGCCCCTTGTGAACAATTGTGCATTAGACAACACTACTACCGATTTGATCTCCCACGTACCTTGAGTATATCAGAAGACCCCACTAGGATACCTTATACATCTAATAAAAACCCTTTGGCCTTCTTGTGTGGAGCAATACACTGAAAACAACACTTGGGGAGATTACTACGCATGTACCCTTGTGGTATATCGCGAGTTGCACCTACTTGACAATCATGGTGAGAGACCGACCATTTGAGCTCATCCTGTCATTTGAATTTGTTTGTTGGCCTGTAGCTTAAGTAGGAGAAAATTTTTTGGCGTGTTTTTTCTTAGTTTTGAAACCCTAGGTTAGATTAGTGACTGTTGAATCTGGTTGAGTTTCATTTGAGATGGTCCAGAAGAACATAGGGATTGCTACCTGACTTTCCTCACCGTGCATGTGATTTTCAAGAGAGAATGCAGAGATTAGATATAATCTTAGCAACCCTTATGCCTCATAAAGAACCTGTTTCGGCTCTTCTTCCCCATAATACGAATCCTTGGCCAGCCGAATATCATTCACTGGCTGACTCTATGAAACCTATTGAACCTGTTGAGACTTTGCACCACCCAGGTCAAACTTCTGAGCCTACATTTTCTATTGTTAGGTCTTCTTCTAGTCCTCCTATGTCTTCTATGGCTGGGGGCAACCTTCAACTCCAGTTGTATCAATACATTTTAATGCCGAGGGGAAACCCCTGGCACGATCTACGTTACCAGCTAGTGGAGTTGTTTTTTTTGTACTTAAACATTGGGGAAGAATAAATAAAAAGCGGAAAATAAGCTTCCGCGGGCTTTTACAATGAGCACTAATTCAAATTAAAACTAAATCTAAAGGAATAAAAGAAATCCAAGCTTCATACTGAGAGAGGACAGAGTGTTAAGAGAATAAGAACTGAGGAAGAGCTGGAAATAGAGAACAACGTGAAAATTTTCCAGCCAACGATTTGAACTCTTTGCTCAGCGTTGGGGAGGGCTAGGAGCGGCTTTCAGACGATAGTGGCAGAGCTTGGGAGAAGACTTTGAAAACTCATAGCTTTCTTTTGTTCTTGAAGCTTAAAGAGGAGCCTGCAATTCCAACGATTTGCAAAGGAGCCTGCAATCCACAGCTGGGTCTTCCACTTCGTTTTTGAAATGGAGACTGAACGTAGCAAATCTTAAAAAGCTTTGAGGAGGGGAATCACTATTACGGACAGAGCTTTCAGTGTTGCTATTTTGCATAGAAATTCTGGCAATTTTAGGAGATATCTGCCCATTTCTGTCTTTTCACTTGGGTCTGATGATTTCAGGTTATCGAAGGGCGATAAAGGAGAGAGAACCTGGGTCTTTTATAGCAGGGAAATCACTATCACGAACAGAGCTTTCATGGTTTCTATTTTGCAGAGAATTTCTGACAATTTGAGGAAAATTTCTGCCCAATTCTGCCATTTCACTTGAGTCTTATGTTCTTTGGTACTCAAAGGTTTCAATGGAATGGGATCCTGGTACTTCTACAGCTAGGGGATGTCGCTGTGGTGCTCAGCTTCATTTTTGATTAAAATTCCTCTGCCCAAAAGAGTGCCTCTGTTTGCTTCTTTGTCTGCTAAGTGGTTCAGTTCACGGAGTATATGAAAGAACCTTATTCTTTGAAAATTTTTACTAATCAAGCGGATTTTGTGATACAGTTGAGCCAATTGAATATGTGAGGGACGCTTTTTTTTAATGAGAGCTTGGATCAATAGTCTAGAGTCGCCAAAGACTGATAACTTTCCAATTCCTTTGGACTGAGCGATTTTTAAACCTTGAAAGAGCCTGCAGAATTCAGCTATGTTGTTAGATTCAGTTCCAAGACCCCAGGAGTAATTGCTAATCACCTTGCCATTCTCCATGATTACTCCTCCGCAACCAGCAGCTCCTGGGTTGCCTTTCGAGGCTCCATCGAAGAATAGACAGGGCTCATTCAGGGAAGCCTTCCACTTGATGAAGTCCCTTTCCACAAGTCTGATTTCCCACTGGGCATTCTGAGGTTGAGCTGGACCTGTTCGTTTCTGTAGATTGGAGACTATCTTGCCTAACCAGTGGGACTCTTCCGCCAACAGCTTTGTAGTGTTTTCCAGAGACCGGTTGTGATCCAATGCTTCTCCTAGAGTAGCTCTAGCTTGGATAGCAATTTTATACGGATTGTTTTCGTGTTCTCTAAAAATACGGTTGTTTCTTTCAAGCCATATTTTCCAACAAATGACTTTTGGAAGCCAGTTCCAGGCTATACACAGCAGTTTGTTTTTGGCTAGTTGAAAGGGAGCAAGGTTCATCTAGGTTGAGAACAGCTCATGGATAGTTTCAGGCATGTTGATGCTGGGGTTAAGGTTCATGGCTTCCAACCAAACCTTTTTTGAGAAATGACAACCAAGGAGCAGATGGTCCGATGTTTCTTCCTTGTTTTTGCAGAGTGGGCAGCGAGTTGGGCCTGTTATTCCTCTTTTCTTTAGATTTTCGCCAGAGAGGATGCTCTTGTGGGCCAGCGTCCAGCAGAAGATGTCAATCTTGGGGATGAAAGCTTTAGACCAAATGAATTTCCAAACCACAGGGTTGGGGGCAGCATAAGGGATGGCTTGGAATTTCTTGAATCCTTCTGCAGTGGAGTAATTTCCTGAAGTGTTGCCCCACCCTCTTCTATCTCTGGAGTCTTTTTTAATTGGAGATTTGCCTTGGAGGTGAATTGTTAGAATTTTAGCTTCATTGCAGAGATCAGGAGGGATATTGCCTAGATCCCAACCGATCCAATCATTGTCATCCCACGCAGAGAGATCCCAAAGCGTAGTGATTCCTTTCTCCAATAACCAGAATTTGAGGTTACTCACTTCCATGTGTAAACCGATAGGAGTTTCTCCCAGGATGGAGTCTTCCCAGACTTTGATTGACTTCCCATTCCCAGGTATCCAGTAAAGGTCCTTTTTGAATGCATCCAGCGCTTTCCTACATAAATTATAAACCTGGGAACCACTTTTGGATGGGGGCTAAGAGTCCAAGCATCTCTTCCTAGTTCCAGTAAAGTACTTTTTCCGGAGAGCTGCCTTACTCCAGCTCTCTTTCCCTGAGATAATCTGCCAAAGAAGCTTAGCTCCTAAAGCCTGATTTTGGATGGTTAAATTTCGAATTTGAATTCCTCCTTCATCACGCGGTCTCTGGATCTTATCCCATCTAATTAGATGAATATTTTTTTCATTCCCTTTGCCCCCTTCCCAAATGAATTTCTTGAGCAGTCCTTCTATCTTTCGGATAACCGCGTTTGGGGCTAGCAGAATTGAGGACTGATAAATAGGCATACTATTCAGAACAACTTTTATCAGGACTGTCTTCCCGGCTAGATTGAGCCAGTTAGCGCTCCATCTTTGGATTTTAACTTTAAGCTTGTCTAAAATAGGTTCCCAATTAGCAGATTTGATTTTAGTTTTGCATATTGGGATGCCTAGGTAAATGAAATTGTCCCAGTCCACAGTGCTTTCCATCCCAAGAATTCTGGATATTTCCATTAGCTCTCTTGCTGAACACTTCCAGCTATAAATTTTGCTTTTGTGGAAGTTTATTTTACTTCCTGACACCTCTTTGTATAAATCCAGTTCTTGTTTGAATTGTTCAGCTGAGTGGATGCTTGCTCCCCCTAACAACAGAGTGTCATCAGCAAATTGAGCATGATTTATTTCTCTGACATTATTTACTATTCTTAGCCCTGGCAGCAGATGGATTTCTTGGCTCAGGTTGAGTTGAAAGCTGAGCATTGAGGCTTGGATAGCGTAGAGGAGAGGGGACAGTGGACAGCCCTGCCTTAAACCTCTTGAGGCTTTGAAGAAACTTGTGGGCCTTCCGTTAACTAGAGGGGCTATCCACGGGTCACCAATACAGCCTTTGATCCAACTTATGAAGGCACGTGAGAAGCCAAACTTTTCCATGACTGCAAACAGAAAGTCGTGCCTAACACGGTCAAAAGCATTAGCCAAATCGAGTTTGATGACCATACCTTTCTCCTTGCGTTGATAGCTTGAATGGATTGCCTCTTGGACTAGAATGACGTTGTCGAGTATTTTCCTGCCCTTGATGAAGCCTCCTTGATTTTCCGGAATAATGCCGGGCATAATTCTTTTCAATATGGTGGCTATAATCTTGGTTGTGATCTTGTAACCTGTGTTGCACAAAGAAATAGGCCTGAACCTGTTGAAAGTATTGGCATCTTTTTCTTTCGGGATCAGCGCAAGGAAGGAAGATTTAGTGCTACCTCCCAGCTTGTTTACCTTTTGAGAGTGCCAGATCATTTTTAAGAGATCAATCTTGATTATAGGCCAGCAACTTGTGAAGAATCTAGATGTGAAACCATCAGGGTCGGGGGCACTGTCAGGTTTCATGAGCGCAAGAGCTTCTTTGACTTCATTCATGGTGATTGGAGCAGAAAGGAAGTTATTATCAGCATCTTTAATAAGGTGAGGGATGAGATCAAAGGGGTGAGAAGAGGTATCAATCGGATCCTCTATTGGGGTTGTGTAAAGCTCTTGGAACGTGGCCACCGCTGCTTGCTTGATGCCTTCAACATCTTTAACCAGATTTCCTTGAAAATTTATTTCAATGACCGCTTTATAGTTTTTATGAGCCTCAGCTTGCTTATGGAAGTACTTGGTATTTTTGTCCCCACTTAAGATCAAGAGTTTTCGGGATTTTTGCCTCCAATACTCTTCTTCTAATCTGCAGGCCGAGAAGTAGTCTTTCTGAAGGATCTCTTCTTTTTTTAGATGAGAGTCTGAGATGGAAGAGGTGTCCATGTGAAGTTGATGAGCTTCCAGCTCTTCCTGCGCTGTTTTTCTTTCTGAGATGGGGGAGGTGATGCTCCTAGCCCAACTTTTCAGATCATGTTTAAGTCTTTTTATTTTGGCTTCCCAAATGAAGGATGGAGTTCCTTTTATTTGGTTTTCCCAAGAATCAGACACTACTTGCAAAAAGTCTTCATGCTGGATCCAGAGAGGGCTAAAGCGGAAGGGGATCGGGCCAAGGTCTTGATCTAGGGCCAGCTCTAGGAGGACTGGTTTGTGATCGGAGATGCAATGAGGAAGGATATTGGAAGAAGCTAAGAGGCCAAAATCAAGAAAGGTAGAGTGGACTAAGAACCTATCAAGGCGGGCTGCAACATGGCCAGGACCGTTTCTTTTATTGGTCCGGGTAAAAATTCCTTTGGCAGGCTTTATGTCTAACAGATCCCATCCGAGTATGATATCTTCCACCCATTCTCTTGATGGGTCTCTGACAGGCGTGCCTCCTTTTTTCTCATTGGCGGCGAGGGTGACATTCAGATCGCCTGCTATAATGATATTTTCTAAATGTTGGGAGTTAAGAAAGGATTCTAATGTGTTCCAGCATTCTTTTTTCTCAGAGTGCATGATGGGAACATAAAGGTTAAACATACTTACAGAGCGTCCAGAAGGTTTGTGGCTGAGTTTGGTGAAAACCTAGTGCAATGTCCTTTCTTCAGCTTCGAGGTTATACAGATTTGAGTCCCAGAAGGTAGCGATACCTCCAGAAGCACCTCTGGAGTTATTGCCAATTCCAGGACCTTTTTTCCAGAACTTTTTCCCAATACGGAGGGCAGTAGATTCCTCCATTTTCGTTTCTTGGACAAGCAGAATTTCGGAAGTATGAATTCGAACAAGATCTTTCATAGCTTCTTCTTTTGGAGTTGATCCTAGTCCTCTGCAATTCCAGGAAATGTATCGCATTAATTACTGTGGAGGTAGGGGTTGGCCCCTTTTGAGGCCAGATCTGTTCCTTTTTTGGATCTGGTATTCATAATGCCTTTTAGAGTTTTCTGTGAGCCTTCGAGGATAGCTAGGTAGGTTGCTTCTTCTCTTTTCTTTTTTCTTGATTTCCTTCCTCTTGGATTTTTGATAGGTAAAGCATGCAGACTGCTTGAATAACCTTCGTCCGTTTCCTCACCTGGATCAGTTTCTATCAACGTGGGATCTTCATTTACTTCATTGGAGTTGCCGGGGGTCTCAGCAGCCCACGCTGAATCATGAAGGGGTATTTCCCCAGTTTCCAGAGGATCAGCGATCTGGAATTCTGCCTCTTTACAGATCGGTTGATTTACCTTTTGATTTCCTTCAATGCTCGCATCAGCTGGGTCTTTCCCTTCTAGATCGCTGGTTTTCTGTGGTTCCTCATCATTTTGGATAATGATTGGGGCAGATTTTGTGCTCTCCTGATTGGAATTATTTGTGCTTGGCGGTTGATTCTGAATTTCTTCTGTGTTTTTTTTCTCTTGGTTTTTGGGGTTTGTTCTCCCTTTTTTTGCTTTTTGCCATCCCTCTCCTTCTTCTGAAGCAATTGATTTGGGGCAATTTCTCTGGAAGCGACCATGCTCATGGCATTGCCGGCACTTGAATGAAAGTTGTTCATAATCCAACTTCTGATATTGGTGCCAGTCTCCAACTTTTAGTTTGACTGCCTCCGGTAGACCGGCTTTGAGATCTACCTCTACACAGATTCTAGCACAGGAATATTGGCCCTTATTCTCAGCTTTGTCTATGTATTTTCCAAGAGCATTTCCTACTTTTTCAAGGGTTTGAACATTCCAGCAATGAACCGGGAGATTTGGTAGCCTTACCCACATTGGAACCTCTTTCGGCACATCAACTTCTGCATTGAAATCTGGAGTCCATCTATTGAGATAAAAACCCTGGGATCCCATGAAATATGGGCCGTTTCTGAAGATTAGATCCCGATCTTCCTTGGCTATAAATTCAAAAATGAAAAACCCTCGTCCAACTGGGTAGCAGGTAACACTATTTTTGAGCTGCGGTCTCCAGTTTCTCTGGATCCAATCATCTGTGGTTCTTGTTGAGGGCCATAAACCCATGAACTGGCCTACTAGACCTCTCTCCGCCAGAGATAGGGCTATCTTGATGGGTTGTTCACTTGGGAGGTCGATTTCAGGAACTTCATCCAGTTTTTTGATGAACTTCAGGATTGAAGGGGCCACCGGATTGAAGCCTGGTGACTTTAGTAACCTTCTGAAGGCTTCTGCGGCAGAGATCGAGACAGAGGGAGGGGAGAGCCCTCCCCCAAGCGCAACCATGGAGGCGCGCGAGTACCGACAATCCCTACAGCAGACGGCAGCTAGTCGCAGTTAGGCATGCTAGTCGCAGACGGCAGCTCGATGAGCTAGTGGAGTTGTTACTCATAATAGACAGACCTCTATTGCAGGTCCATCCTCAGTTTATGTTCCTCCTACCAATACAAATATAGTTATCCCTCCATTGAGTTCAGGCCATCCTTTAGGGGCACAACCTGTAGTTAATCAAGCCTCCTGGGGGTATGGTTACCCAGCAAATCAAGTACCTGTAGGAAATATGAATTATCAACCTACCCCTACAGGCATGTCTTACATTGGAATTCCATATCCTGGCAATACTTTTACTCCATGGGGGCAACCCAACTGGTCCTACATGCCAGCATTGGGAGGAATACCTATTCATACTGCTAGAGGTGTCAGAGGGCCACCTTATGGAGGTCCTCCCATTGGGGGGCCTGGTCGTCCTAGAGGTCCCGGAGGGCCTGGTGGTCCAAGCAGTCTTAGTGGTCCTGGTGGTCCAAGCGGTACTAGTGATCCAAGTGGTCCCGGTGGTCCTAGTGGTCTAGGCGGACCCGGAGGTCTTGGAAGTCCTCCTCCTAATGGTCCTACCGGCCCTAGTGGCTCTAGCGACCCTAATCCTAGAGGTCCATCATCTCAACAACCTGTATATCAGTCAAACTATGGCCCTACTTTTGGTTACATGCCTTATCACTATTACCAGTACATGGAACGCAATCGTCAGTTACCTTTCCTAGCAACTTTGGACTTACCCGATTTGTCCAAATTGATTAATGACCACATTCAACACACTCCTTCATGGCCTACTATTCCAGTAAAGTTGCCATCGGACATCCTGAAATTCAATGGTAAGCAGGGAGATGATCCCAAAAATCACGTTATGAATTTCCATCTATGGTGTTCGTCGAACTCTTTGAAGAATGATTCTATTCGATTAAGAATCTTCCAGCGCACTTTGACTGGTACGGTCGCGAAGTGGTATATTGAACTTCCACGACACTCGTTTGTGGATTTTAGTGCATTGGAAACTATCTTCCTCACACACTTTCAGCTACCCATTCGTTATGAAACAGGTACAGACCTTTTGACCTCTCTGTGACAAAACACCTGCACACACATATCGGATCACATCCATGAGTGGAGAAGGCGGAGAAGGCTCATTAAAGATCCTATCCCCGACCAACTCTTAGCTGATTGGTTTACGAATTCTTTGTTGCCACCCATTGCCGAAGATGTGGCTATGGGCGGTGTTGTCACTGAAGAGCAGGCTATTAGTCGCGCTCAGTATCTGGATTTGGTGTATTCCCAATCGGAAACACTGTATGACTTGATCCCTCAAGCTCCTCTCCCTAGTACTGATCCTACTAAGCCACCAGCATAAACTCCTGTTGATGGGATTGTTGGTTCAATCCAACCTGCGTCAGCAGCAAAACCTGCTAAGCAACCCCATGCTTCTACTACTACTCCTTCAACTCCTACGGTTTTCGTCGAGGTGAATGCCATTCAAAGTATGCAAACACTCGGTAATAATAAAAAGAAAGGTAAAGGAAGAAACAAGAAACCTGGAAACCAACAAGAGAACCCGAAACCTACAACCAATGAGAAAGATAAAGGGAAGTAAAAAGAAAAATATCCATGTCTGTTGTGCAGAGGGGATCACTTCATGAAGGAGTGTCCCTGTCATGAAGAAATCAATAATTTTTTGAAAACTAACCCTACGCCAACAGTTCTCACTGATCCTTTCCCTTCTCAGAAACAACTGATAAACCACATGTCGAAGCAAGGAAATTCTAGTTCTTCATAGGAAGTTCGCATGATGTCCTCGAAAACCATTAATTTGCAAACTCGAAGTCAGAATTATGACAAACCTGCAGATAAAAAAGAAGATAATTCTTCTTTAGATAAACCCCCCCCATTGGTTTTCCCGCGTCCTCATCTAACGGTCCCCTAACTATCGAGAAACCTAATCTCGACATGATTTTGCATTCAACCAAGAGTACTCTTAGAAAGTTTGTTTTTAATCCCAATGCCCGAGATGCACAGTTTTACAACATCGTTGAAGATCTCGCTCAGGCACCATGTGCAATGTCTACCTTGGAAGTACTCCAAAGTTGTCCTACACAACGCAAAAACCTATTAACCATATTAGGAGCTTTAGACCCGGACAACATTAATTTGATTCATTTCAATGTCGAGAACTATAAGTCTAGGCTGCCTCACCAACTTGCTTTTCAAATCACAATGAAAGTAGTTGGGAAAAAGGTCTTTAGAACTGTCCTAGACAAAGGAGATTCAACTTCAGTTTTGTCCCTGTCTTGTTGGAAAGCCATCGGTTCTCTTGAGCTTATTAAATCACCAACAACCCTAAAATCCTTTGATGGACGAGGTTTCCAGCCCCATGGTCTCATACCAACACTTTTTGTCAAGCTTGGGGGAAAAACTATTTCCATTCAATTGGAAGTGGTGGATGCCCCGTTAGACTACAATCTTAGGAAGAAATTGGTTTTATGCTATGACTGTTGTCGCTTCGACGGTATTTTGAACCCTCCAATTTCCACATCTAGGGAATATTGTAACCATTGATCAGCTTTATTTCTGTACGTCGGATGTTACCACCCCTACGACAAATAACATCCCTATGTTAGGTTAGTCCCCTCCTCCTTATCAGTTGATTGGGGTAGGCATGCTAAAGGATTCTTCCCTTGTGGGGGTGTTCCCATCAGCTCCTCCTAACCCAGAAACGACGACAATAAATATGATTTCTTCATTTGGTTATGATCCCAAGGGAAAAAAAGTTGTTGAGTCAACCTCATTGAGTCCGCATGAAGCAATGTACAATGTTGTCCTATCCCTTTTCGATGACCACACTGATGATCTTAATCTAGTGGCTTCGGACCCCTACCACCTGCCCTACTAGTTAGAACCCTCTCTTCGTACTCTGGATTATCTCCCCTAGACTTTTCCTTTCGACAAGTCCATCATGGAGATCATGAGTACGAATGAATCCGTATGGGAGGATCACCATCATAGATCCTCGTTCCTCCCCAACACTAGTTCGACAGACCATGATTTTTCATCTCTCTTTAGTACTAATATTGTCCATACTCCTCAAACTCCTGTATTGTTTCAGAACACTGAATCTGAAGGAAATCTATGCAACATTACTAAAATGAATCCAATCGACATATCAGTCAAACCTGGCACTCTTGAGCATGTTCATGTTGGGAAAAACTGCTCACTGAAGAATCTGAAGTATACAGAGCACTTTTCAAAGAATTTCGAGATATTTTTGCCTGGTACTATGAAAAAATGCCTGGGATAGATCCCTCTATTGTGGTTCATGAAATAAAAACCTATCCCACAGCCAAACCTGTCAGGCAAAAACTAAGGCAAGTCCATCCACAAAAGGCTGCGGCTATCAAAGCCAAAGTCGAAAACTTCTGAAGGCAGGATTTATCTATCCTGTACCCCTGATGGAATGGGTATTGAACATCGTTCCTGTGAACAAAAAGCAGGGAACTATTCGAGTCTGCATCAATTTCAGAGATTTGAACAAAGTCTATCCCAAAGACAACTTTCCAACTCCGCATATCAACCAGATTATCGACAACTGTGCTGGAAGTGTCATCTTCTCATTCATGGATGGTTTTTCTAGCTATAATCAGATCGAGATATTTCTCGCCGATCAGCACAAGACGACATTTATTTCCCTATGGGTAACTTTTACATATAGGAAGTTACCATTTGGCCTGAAGAACATTGGAGCTACATTTCAACGTGTTAAGTCCTATGTGTTTCACAATGTCAAACATATTGTGGAACCATACCTTGATGACCTCCCAGCTCATTCACAACAATGGGAGGACCACCCTGGTCATCTTAGGGATATTTTTCTAAGATATCGTCATTATAATATATGGCTCAATCCACATAAATGTGTTTTTTGCGTCGATATGGGATGTATTCTAGGCTTCATGGTTTCTAAGGATGGCATATGGATAGATCCATTGAAAATTGCAGCTATTTTAGCCCTACAAGCCCCAACCAATCTCGTTGAACTCCAAAGTTTGCAGGGGAAGGAAAACTTTCTCCGTCATTTCGTTTGCAATTTTGCAGAGAAAACATACGGCTATATGCGTCTCCTCAAGAAGGACACTCCGTTCTTTTGGGATGACCAAGCCCAATGTGCCTTTGATAATCTTAAGCATGCTCCGACCCATTCACCCATGATACATCCCCCATATTATTCAAAGGATTTTGTCATATACATTGTTGCCTCCACTACTACCATTGGAATGGTTTTAGTCTAAGAGGATCAAAACGGCCAAGAACACGTGATATACTACGTTAGTAAGAATCTTATCGATTATGAAACTCGATACTCGCGTGTGGAGAAGCTATCATTGGCCACGGTCATTGCTTTCCAAAAATTTCATCATTACATCTTGCTTCGCACCACTACCATACTTGTAGACCAAAACCCTATGTACTACATCCTGAGTCGTCAGATGCTAGGGGGCAAATACTCCTGATGGATTGTCATCCTACAGGAGTTTGACCTTGAGTTTGCCAAAGCTACTTCAAAGAAATCATTGGTATTTACAGAGCTAATGTGTGACCTTCCCTATGCTTTAATGGATTTTGAGCCTAGTGATTCATTCACGGATGAATTTCTGTTTTTGATAAACATGATTGATCTGTGGTATGGAGATTTAATCATTTATCTCCAGACACAGAGATTTTAGCTCACTCTATCCTGTGACGATCATCGCCGTATCCGTCACCATGTGAAACACTACCTTATCCTGAATAATACTTTGTCTAAGCGTGGTATCGATTCCTTACTTGTGAGGAGGATGAACAAGTTCTGAATGACTGCCACTCTGGAGCATGCGACGGTCATCTCTTTGGGATGGCTACAGCCCATAAAATCCTTCACGCTGGCTATTTCTGGCCTTCAGTCTGTAAAGATTACCATGAGGCTATTAAGAAATTCCCACCCTGCCAACATTTCTATCCAAAAAAGTGCACCCACTCTGCTCCGTTACACCCCTTCATTATCATTGGCCCTTTCGCCAAATGAGGGATAGATTTTATGCATTGTAATCCTACTGCAGCCGGAAGGTATGGTTACATCATTGTAGCCATTGATTATTTTATGAAATGGGATGAGGCTATGCCTACATATGTATAGGATGGTAAGACTACCACCATCTTTCTATTCAATCACATGATAGCAAGATTCAGAGTCCCACAGTCTATAGTTACTGATCATGGATCACATTTCCGAAATCAGATGATGGAAGAATTGAGTGCTAAGCTTGGTTTTCGTCATGAAAACTCAACACCCTACTATCCTCTAGCTAATGGTCAAGTCGATGCCATTAATAAAGTTTTAAAAACAATGCTGCAACGAACGATTGGAGATCTTAAATCCAACTGTGACCACATTCTCTTCTCCGCTCTTTGGGCTTATAGGACTTCGGTAAAAACAACTACTGGTTTTACACCCTTCCAGTTAGTTTACAGGCTAGAAGTTGTCTTGCCTATTTAGTTTCAGATTCCATCTTTGAAACTTTCCATTGAACTTCTCCCAGATACTTCTACCGAGGAAGAAATATTCCTATACCTGAACAATCTTGACAAAACTAGACGAGATGCTGCCTTAGCCAATGAGGCACATAAGAAACGTGTCAAGGTGCAGTATGACAAGTCTGTTGAACCTTGTATTTTTAATGAAGGTGACCTAGTTTTGACCTATGATTAGAGACATGACAAAATAGGGAAAGGGAAGTTCGAATCAATGTGGTACGGTCCCTTTATCGTTTCCAAAGTTCTAGAGAAAGGGGCTTACGACCTCATGGACTATGATGGAATCCCCTTCAAGCAACCTCACAATGGGTTGTACCTGAAGAGGTACTATGCCTAGATAATTTATGTATGGTACCTTGTATATATGTACATTGTTTGAATTTTTCAGTGTGTTTTAGTACTTTCAATATGGTTTTGAGTTTAGTGTCCAAACTGTTTATATCATGTTTTGGTTATGCAAAAATATTGGCTTTTTATGGATTCGTTGATGGTGCCCGCCACCATACCTTGAACCTTGCCTTGGTTGCTTGGGTTCTCTATTCCCCAGCTCATGATTTGGTCAGTTCAGGAGCGGTTTGTATTGCTCCAGCTACCAACAATATCGCCGAGTATCAACCAGTCATAGGTCTATTGACTGAGGCTGCATCCCGGGACATTCGTGATTTGGTAGTTTTCATGAACTCGCAATTGGTGGTTTGTAATTTGAACCATGTCTATACCATCAAGAACCCAGTGCTTCTCCATCTCTTCTGGAGAGTACGTTTGTTGGAGAGGTCATTTGAAGTAATTACTTATAGGCATATCCCTAGGGCAGACAATGCAGTTGCTGACTCATTTGCAAATTATATCCTAGAATGGTATATTTCCCATTCATAACTTGAAAATGAAACATGGTTCATTGTAAAATAAACTGAACACACATAAAAATCATGTAAATACATTGCCATTTGGAACATATAAACACCGGAAACAAAAGTCCGTATATATATATAAAGTGTTTTACAAAAATAGGTCATGAGACCTCATCTGAAGCACTCTGGCTTTCGGGCAGTACAAAATCATACAAAATCCTGAAGCTATATCAGCTTTCAGTAATACATCATGCAGGACTATCTAGTGGTGCTCGTGATAGCACATAACAGCTTGTACTACTCTACGTAGTAGTCAGCTAAAGCGGCCTGGCATGCATGTAGTGTGCTTTGATACCTCATGGGGAGGTCATCGATCGATGCATCAGGTATATCTAGAGTCAACCTCTCCAGGTTCTCCTCTAACTCTCCCATTGGGTCATCAGCTCGTTGAACAAATCGAGCTCCTGCTCGCCTGTCCAGTGGGGAAGATCCCCTAGGTCATGCTACTCCAACATCTGCATGAAGATATTTAGGTCTTGTTACTACACATAAAAAATAAAAAACATTAAAATACAAAAACACAAATTTCCATTTTAGGGTTTTGTTTCTTACCAATGTCTCCCCACTGCGCACTAGGTGGAAGTGGTAGATTAGGGTCACCCCTAAAGTCAGTACCTGCATATGCACAATCCTCAATCATGAGGATTTGGTCGTTCAACCAACGGAAAAATGGAGCCCCAAACTTCACTTTGCCCCTGCTTGCTCCCGTGTCGGCCATAATTTTGACCCACCTCAGCATACGAGGGTCTCTCGCCCTCAGCTCTATAAATACCACTTGGGGCCTCAGGTGAGGGACATGCTCAAAGAAGAAATAGGCTAAGATGGATCCATAGCCGAACTGTTTCTGCTCTCCTTGCCGACACTTAGTCAGCTGGTCCTTGAAGACCGGAAGTAATTCTTATGCCCAGTTAAAGACAATAGGTGGAATGGCCTCTATAGCATATAGCATGTGTGCTCTGGAAGCCTGATGAGCTCCTTGGCTCCCAGCCACCCTCTGCATAGTGAAAAGAACTGTACGGAGAGGATCGTCCATCACTGCCTTAATGGGAATTTTCTTCCCAGACATTCTGGTACCAGGTATGTAGTGACAGTTGATTAACTCCTGGGTGGTTACCTCCCCTCCATAGGAACCAATCAGTGAAATAGGAGCACCCCGTCTGGATAATCCTGTCAAAAAGTAGATATCCTCTACCTCGATAGTCAACACATGGGCTCCCACCTCAAAATATTGCTGCTGCGGATTGCACATATGAAGGATATGATCCAAAAGCACTCATGGGACACCATGCTAGGAGTGCGAAAGAATTTTAGGAGGCCACAGCCCCTTAATGCAGCTATGCACCCTGCATTTCCCTCAGTGAAGGCATCATCATTATCATGTTTTTGTTCTTTCCATATAACCATTTTTTATCGGTTAGAACCTGCCAAAAACAATCAATGGGCTAATTAAAAACATAATCAATCACCAAAATCATTGAAAAACTCCCATTTTCGCTTTCCCATTCAAGTTTCCATACTCACAGCTCGCACCGCCTGAGCGTCGTTTGCACAGAGTGGTGGCACCACCTAAATGCAGATAAACTTGCGCGGTTCTTATCAGGCATTTCCTATCCTGTAAGAGGCAGGAGCAGTGCCCGTATTTTGGATTTAGTGCTTGCCTAAAACTGCCCAAAAACCCCACAAAATAAAAAATGAATGCATTAAAAGAAAAGGCTAAGGTTCAGTCATTTACCTGGCTCTGACGGTGCTCAAAATGGATGGTAAAATCTCCTGGAATCACTGACTGAAGATCTGGCTCAATTCTCTCCAAAATACTCTCACCAAGTGGTAAATATTAAAACGATTTGATTTTTACCATTCAAATGACTTATATATATATATATATATATTTTTAGGGTTTTTATGTGTTATGTTGATATTTCAAAAAATCATTATTATATAAATGCCCATTTATATAGTTCATTAAATTCATACTTTGAGAGATTAATGATCATTTTTTAGTCTTACAGGAGTAAAACGGAAACAATAAAGTCTATGGGGAGTTTGTTTTTGACTTTTTCGTACTTCCACAAAATGGAAAAATTCCTTGAGCATTTGTTTCGACACTTTGGTCACGCTCTTAGAATTCAATATCAAAGTTTCGAGTCTTTTTTCGATTCTTTTTAGGCTCGTAAAACTTCTCATCGTGAAAAAGAAACCTAATGGAGTCCCCTTTAAGCTCTTTTCAGACTCCTTAAATATGAAAAGATTGTCGAGTACTTGTCTTCTTCATACTCGTAAAAGTATTAGAAGAGTCATCTCTCCGACTGTAGGTTATCTCTTTTTCGGTTCGGATAGACTATTTACGAAAAATGAAGACTCCATCCAATCATGACTGGAAGAGTTCTCTCGGGTATTATTTTATACTTTTTCGGGCCCTAGAGACTAAATCATACGAAAAAGGACCCTCTAGAGTTTTCTTTTGTCTTCGTTCAGGCTATCTAACTATGAACGATACCGAGTTTTCTTTCATTAGACTCGTTAAACTAAACACTGAGAGACCCTTTTTTGGGAACGAACCCCTCCTTTCTCAGGTTCGTGAAATATATGATAATGGACTTGTCTTCGGATGAGCTAAAACGAGTGTTTGTTACCCTCTTTGGACTCGTAAAAATGAAAAGAGGCACTCATCAATCATGATGGGGGAATTAAGGGAAGGGAGTCATTTTGCAAATCAAATGGTAGTTGTTTGTCACCTTTGAACATGGCACTTGTCTGCATATCATTCAGTCAATTGGGTATTCAGTTGACTTACAAGTCGATCCACTTTCATGAGTCATGTCACTCCTCTAATATTTTCAAAACAATGCATTGTCCACAATCATATTGTGTGTCCATCTATTTTAGTCATGCTGCCAAGTATTTTGTTGTGCCGCCTGATGTTCAAAGGAAGTAAGAAGTTTACCTCTGCCAGTTAAAACAACATTTGTGTCAGTACCTTTGAGTCAATCCTATGGTTACATTATCTACAACATTCCAAAACTTTGTTCTAAGTTTCATGTCGTCGATGTGGGATTCATCATGGCCCTCCTTCGACGAGACTATTCCTGTCGACATCAACTCATCATCCAGGAAATAGTCTTAGAAATAAGTTTAGTACCTTGAGATTTGTATGCGTTAATGACAGATTCTCTTACTCTCGACAAAGGTTCACATCATTGACCTTTGATCGAAAGATTACACTGGATGTTCAACATCAAAACCTCTATTCACACTCAGTAGATTGTGTAGGGTACCTTGGGAATCATTAACATTAATGGTGATCTCCCTGGTACTTGTTAACGGTTCACATCATTGGTCAGTAATCAAGTGGTTTCTACCATGTTTGACTTCAAAACATTGTAATCACATGGATAGAATAGTACTTTGTGGAAGACGAGACGAAGAGCCTGGGTATTTGTTAAGCAATCATAGCTTTCTCCCCAGGTTGCGATGGAGTATATTATAGGAAGTACCAGCATGGATCCACATTTGTATGGTCGGGGCTATGCTCAAATTTGCGTCTGTATGACATAGATCTACATTGTGTATCTGGTAGCTATGTCCAAGTTTGAGTCCTCTATCACATGGATCTACATTGTATTCTAGTAGCCATGTTTGCTTATTCTTCTCGTGGATCTGCCTTTTATTGGTCTACAACCATGATGAGGTTACATTTACTCATGAGTCAAAGTATTGATGTATTGTAGATGCCTACTCGATGATACTCTTCGATCAAGCTGGCTCTTACCTTGAAGTGATAACTTGTTCTACCAAAGCTCTCGCCTATCGTATCCCTCTAGACTCATGCTTTGGGGGGCATTCTATTATACCCAAATCCTATCACCAACATGTGATAATATCTCTAACACCTTTATTTTCCCTCAATCCCAAACTTGAAGTGAAAACAGGGCTCCAGATGTTGATCCTAAATATTAAACTCCAGTACCGCTCTTACCCTTAAGCTTATAAGTGGTACCTTATGCAGCACCGCCCGAGTTATGTGGAAGACAGGTGGTGCCACAGCCTTTCACCTTTGTTTTTGGCACGGTTCTCACCTTGCACCGCTCTGTCATAAGGGAGTATAAGTGGTTCCCTTGGTAAAAAGTGAAAAAATGAGGTTTCATGAAGCTTCTAGAACAAAAGCTTCGTGTCTAGCCTTATCCCTACTCACCTGGGTCAGTTAAGCTTGAGATCCATGCTTTGGGGATCTCATGGCCACCTCACCCACCTATTTCTCAACCATTCCTATCCCTTTGAGCCCTATAAAACCAGGCTCACACTCCATGGTTGAGGGGAGAAGAAAAGAGTAAAGTTATGCTACTTAATTAACATCCTGGTTTAATCCATTAGAAAGCATAGAGGAGCAAGTTGGAGCTATCGGGGATGATATGTTAGTCTTGTGAAGGAGTGCATCGACACTAAGGCAAAAAGGTTTTAAACTCTTTCATTTCATCTATTAATGCAAAGTTGGTTCCTTTCCCATGTATATGTTGTGTTATAATCTCACATGTGTATTATCAGATTCCTTAGTCACTGATACGCATCTATGGATAGTTTTCTGGTATCTTTGATGTTGTCATGTGTTTGATGTGTTTATGCAGGTCTTTTATCAGAGATCTTATTCCAGGCATCTATAGTTTCTAGGGAGAGTCTTCTGACCTAGTTATGACTCATTTGTTATGGATATTAACCATTAAGACTAGAGGAACAACTTCTGTCCGCAGAAGGTGCGATATTCCTGATAACAAGCACGACACAGAGATGACCCAAGGCAACTTTTAACTTTACAGATAGGACAACTAGACTTATCTACCATGTAGGAGACATGATTAGATTCCCCATGTATAAATGACAAGTGGAGGAGTAAGAAACTCGAAGTGATAGATGAGTTGAAAGTGTACACTGAGACATGAGTATCGAAAAGTTCAAAGAGTGCTATGTTCAAGGACGACATGATGCCACTGTCTGTAACCCAAAAAGAAAACTTCTTCCTTATCTTTCCTGTTAAATTTTAACGAGTCTAGGAAAGTCAACTTAGGTATCTATTCATTTTTGACAAGCTTGAAGAGGGGAGAGAATAATGCTTGATAATATCACTGATTCATGGATTTTACGAGCCCGAACTAGTACATGCTCGTTGGTGTTTTCATGTTTAGAGAGTATGAAAACTCCGAAGAAGACTCCAGGGGGTTCCTTTTTCATCCAATTTAGTCTCTTGAGGCCGGAAAAGTATAAAACATACCATAGAAGAACTCTCTCAGCTTCCGAAGAAGTAAGGCACACCTTTTCCGTACTTAGTCAGGGAGGTCCAAAAAAGGAAAAAATACCACCTACCCAATGCTCCTTCAAGAGCAGCTTATATCTTGAGTTTTACAAGTGTGAAGGAAAGCAAGATCACTCAGAAAGATCCATTTGGTTATGAGGAATGGGGATTACAACAGTAAACTCGATGCTTTGTTCTTAGTGTTTAACGAGCATGGCAAAGACATAAAGTGCACTCAGAATCTTTTTCATGTTTAGGTCCAGAGCATGAAAAAAATAAAACTAAGCTCATACTGGGCGCTCCTTTTTCGTAATTTTAGTCCCTCGGGTCCGGAAAAGTGATAAATCTATGCTTGAGAATACTCTTCTCAATTCCGTAGAAAAGAGAGCGATCATTTCTCGTATTATTCCACATGGTCCAAGAAAGTGATAACCTACCACCAATGTGGCTGCCCAATCACATATTCTTAATGAGCCTAGATTAACAAGTTTACTCGACAGTCAAGTCTATTTTGAGGAGTTAGACCTGGGCCTAAATAAACTCCATAAGGGAGGGGAGCCTTATAAAGGGGATAACTTGTAAAAAGAGACCAAAATGAGACTCAATTTGGCATGAAAAATAGCTAAGAAGGCTCCCCTAAACCTACGACAACTGCAACATGAGTACCAAAAGACAATCAATGTGTTATAAAATAGGGTACTCATGGAAGGAAAGCCCTATCCACGGAAGAACAATGGTATAGACAAGGTAATAATGGTTAAACACCATATACGGTGGTCAAAGTAGTGATCCTAGGGTTAAAGCAGATTAGGTATAGATGCAAAAATGCATATAAATGACCAAAATCCTAACCTATATGAGTGAATAATAACTTTAAGTAATCTTGGACCTGTTGCATTACGAAAACATGACATGGCATTAGTTTGATTTTTGATAGAAATTAAAACTATAGGCTAAAAAACCCATATTTTGAAATTATTTCTATAAATAGTTCAAAAATAGAAATCAAAATCACCATTTCATATTTTTACCCAATATAGGCAATTTTTACCTCTGACTTCAATTGCTCGTTGTGGACAAACTAGTGGATGATTTTAAAATCCGTAAGTGCTAGGTAAATCAGCTCTTCATTCTCTTCCATTTCATCCATTCAAATTTTCAATTTTATGCAAAATTTTGATGTTTTAAGCCAATTTAAAAGGGCTCGTGCTGTATACATGGGTAGGCGACTTACATAGTCGCGTACATGCGTTTTATACGTGACTTTGCCGAAGGCAACCCGCGTATGATATGTGACCTGTCTGAAAGACAGTCGCATATACTGCGCGACATAGAAAAAGTATAAGTAGGGCCAAAATCAAAGTTTTTTAATGAATTTTAATGTTTGATGGTGGCTTTATGGGCAGGCTAAAACATGGTGTTGGAGTGGAGGGAGAGGGAACATGAAAATATCGACCAAGATGCACTTCGAAGTGCCCTCACGATGCAAGCATTGCGGAAAAGTGGGTTGCTAAAGTTCTTGTGTACCTCACCTATGCGAGCCAATGTCCATTTGTTGGAGTTTTTGATTAACTACTGGGATCATGACATAGGTTGCTTTAACCTACAAGGTGAGATTCTGGAAATTGCATTAGAAGACATATATTTCATTGCGGGTTTGTCACGACGGGGAACACCTGTCAACCTTGAGGGTACCGGCAGGGGCGGTGACCTTCTAATTGTTTGGGACTATATCAACACTTACTGCACGCCCGACTGTCATAAAAGGGGAACTTGCATCCCTATTACACATATTCATAGCTTGCCATTACTAGTGCTGGTAAGCATAATAGTGAGGGTTGCAGGATCGTCATCACTCCATCTTGCTACTTGGAACCTAATGAGAATCGTTGTAGAGTGCCTACAGGGAGTTGTATTTGACTGGGAGTAATCTCGATAATGAAGAAACAACTCTCTGACTACAAGAGAGGTCGACGGAAGAACTTTGGCTATTTTAGTATATTGGTGGCCTTTTTCTTTGAGAGAGTGCCCGCCCTCAGCCCTGCAATACCTCTACCAGCTTTTTCTCCCCGTCAGCCTAGATTGAGTAGGTGAGGAGAAATTTTCCTTCGCCAAGGCAGCGGTGGCTCAATTCAGAGTGTCTACGATGATGACTTCTACCTATGGTGGGGACGATATCTACTAGCACTGGAGTAGTTTCCATGTGCTGGGATGGATTTCTGAGGTGACAATGACCTTGTCCTCCCTCTTGGAGGAGCATGGGGAGCATTAGGTATTTTGGTTTTTTCAAGTTTTTAAATTTTTATGAATTTTTAATCATAAAGACATATACATATGTATAAGAGTTTTTACTCCGTATAAAGTTTAAAATGTAGATATTGGACTAGTTTGCCCTGATGGGGATCCTCGTATGTATGTATGACCAATGGCAGGAGAGGATCAGGGTTTGATCAAGGTACTTGAGGGGAAGCTAGCCAGGCTTACCCAAAGAGTCCCTACTCTACGTATCGAACAGATCCCTACCATTATGCAGGAACTAGTTCTGCATATTCCACCCACCTGGATACGCCTTATGAGAAGGGTAACCAGGGAAGTACTTGTCTACATAGATGACGTTGAGGTTGTTGCAGCTGAAGAATCTAGGGAGGCCCGAGAACATGATGACCAGGATGACCAAGGTGACCAGGGTGGTCAGGATGACCAGGGTGGTCAAGATTATACCTAGGGGCATTTTATGGATTACGATCCAATTTTTGTCTATTTTTGTATATTTCTACAGTTATGATTGGATCTAAGGATCAAGAACTCGACCTATCTATATGGACAAATATTCACACACACACACACACACACACACACACACACACATATATCCGGTTTATTTACATGTGTTTTACAATGTGTCTATTGTATATTTTTATGGAATGTGTGTTAAGTGCCAATCTAAGATATAATTCGCATATGCATCAGTTAATGAATTTTGATTTCTTGGAATATGATTAAATGTGATAAAATCAAAATTTCTTTCCAATAACCTAACTTGCAAAAACTGACGTAATAAAATAGGGTTTCGCACTTGATAAGCTCGATTGAGCTAGGAAACCACCAGTTGAGAGTCAAGTCTAACTTCCAACTGGGTGATGCCACGTGCCAAGGCATCCCATAAAAGCTCAATGATGACCCTGTATTCAGCCATATTATTGGTAGCAGGACCTAGGCAAGCACCTCTAGAGGCAACTAGCCATCCTCAGGGTGAGTAAATAACCCATGTGGCTGAAGCTAGGTTGCAAGTGTGACGACTAGCACCATCTGCAAAACCTACGAACCACTCGGAAGACATCTGTAACAACCAACATATGGTATAAGAACACAAACCGGCTAGCTATTGTACATAAAGTTACATACAATAAAATTACAAGAAAAAGTGCTAAGCCTAAGCATAGTACTTCTTCAGGTAGAGCCCATTTCTAGGCTAAGGAACCTTATTCCCCTCGAAATCAGTTAATTCATATGCCCCTTTCTTCAAATTTTTTGACACGACATAGGGTCCTAACCACATAGACCTGAATTTCCCTGCCCCTAGGGTTTCTTTGTCTTGGTCCCAGAGCAAGACCAGCTCCCCTTCAGAAAAAATCCTAGTTTTGACTGACTTATCATATTGATTTTTCACCCTATTTTTATGAGCCTCGTTTGCAGTCAACGCATATCTACGATGTTCATCTAGATGTTCTAAGTGTGACAAACGTTCCTCTAGCTCAGTCGTATCAGGTAACACTTGAATGGCAATTTTTAAAGACGAGATCTCACATTCAACCAGGGTTACTGCTTCCACTTCTTGAACGAGTTGGAAAGGAGAGAACCCCATGGCAGTTTTCACATTGGTTCGATAAGCCCAAAGTGCAGGATACAACATGATGTGCCGATTTGACCGGGCTGCCTTAATAGTACTCTTGACAATCGTCTTCAAGGTCTTATTGACTGCCTCGACTAGACCATTCACTTGCGGGTAGAAAGAAGATGAATGTTCTTGTTTAAACCCTAGCATAGTAGCCAATTCGGTCATCATGATGTTTTGGAAGTGACTGCCATGGTCAGTACCAATCTCTTTAGGACTGCCGAAATGTGTGATAATCTAGTTGAAAACAAAAAAAGCTTCAGTTTCCCCATCAACCTAATAGGTGGGCATTGCCTCTACCCACTTCGTAAAGTAATCCACAACGACAATGTTGTATTTGTGCCCCCCATCCAAAACTGGGTTGCACGTCACGTAATCTATCCCCCACTTGGTGAAGGGGCCCACTATAATGACGGGAAATAATGGATCAGGATGCGATTGCATCTTTCTAGTGTAAAGGTGACAAGGATGACAGTGCTTCACGAGTTCTACACAATCTTTAAAGATCGTGGGCCAGAAATAACCGACACGTAAGATATTCCGGGCCGTTGCTAACCCAGATAAATGACCCCTACACGCTCTACTATGGGCATCATTTAGGACAATCTCAGCCTCTTTGTGGGTGAGGCGCTGAAGCAAAACAGAGTTTACCCTTCTACGATATAAAGTATCTCCAATGATGAGGTAATTTTTCGCATGTGTACATAATTTGTGTCTCTTTTCCCGCGAAAAGATTGCAGGACACTTTAGAGTCTGGAGATAGACAAGTATATCTCCATACCAAGGGTCAGAGGTGGAAATCAAGAAAATGTGCTCACCTGGGAACGAGTCTTCTCTAATGGCTAAATCTTCTTCAATTGGAAATTCTACAATAAGCTCTACAAAAACTAAGGATTTTTTGGATTTGGAGGATTTAAAATCAAAGTTAAACTCCTAGAGAATGACCATCCATTTGTTAAATTTGCTTCCAACTATACATCGGGACAAGACATATTGGAAAGGATTAACATTTGCCACTACTGTCATAGTCCTCAGTAAGATGTAGTGATGTAACCTTTGAACAACATACACAGCTGCTAACGCCAACTTTTTCACATGGGAGTACCTAAGTTTAGGGCCAGCTAAAGCACGACTAAGATAGTAGATGACATGCTCATGGAGCTTATCATCCTCCTGGACTAGCACTACCCCAATGGTCGACTCGGATGCGGCCAAATACAATATAAAATCATGAGAGTAATCTGGCGGCCGCAATAAAGGTGCCGACAACAAAGCTTTCTTTAATGCCTCGAATGCAAGTTGTGGGGTCTCATCCCATACAGATGGGGTGTCCTACTTCAACAGGCGCATGAAACCTTTAGTGATCTTGGCATAATTCATGATAAAATGTCGAAGAAAGTTAGACTTTCCTTGCAGGATCTGAAGTTGCTTGATGGAACGAGAAGGAGGCAGATTTACAATGGCCTCAACTTTCAAAGGATCCACCTGAATACCTTTGTTAGAAACAATGAACCCAAGAAGCCTACCTGACTCGGCACAAAAAACACACTTGCGGGGATTCAAGCGTATTTTATAATGCCTACATAGTTCAAAAATTAAACGCAAGTGATCTGGGTGATTGATCCTCTTACGAGAATGCGCAGGTAGATCATCTAGGTAGGGTTCTACAATAGACTTAATGTCATGAAAGGAAAAATTCATTGCCTGCTGAAAGGTAGTCCCTGCATTTCTCAATCCAAAAGGCATTTTCTTGTACACAAATGTACCCCAAGGACAAATGAAAGTTGTTTTATGTTGGTCTTCCGGCTTGATTTGAATCTGATTATACCCAAAGAAACCATCCATAAACTAAAATACCTCACTCCCTGCATAAGCATCAATGATTTGATCTATGAATGGTGTGGGGTAGTTATCCTTAGGAAAAGCTTTGTTTAAATCACGAAATTCAGTACAGATAGGTATCGCCCCTTGATTTTTATTGACAGGAATAGGGTTGGATACCCATTTTGTCAAAGTTATCGGGTAAATAAAACTAGCTTTCAGCAGCTTTTCAACTTCAGCCTTAACAGCTGCCACTTTGTGCGGATTGACAGGTCTAAGTTTTTGTCAAACTAGTTTGGCATCAGGATAGGTTCGGATTTCATGTTCGGCTATCGATGGATATATGCCTGGCATTTCCTCATATGACTAGGAAAACATGTCGCAGAACTCCTTAAACAAGGCCATATAGATAGCAATCTCCTTCGGAGAGCAGTTTGCACCAATATATACATTTTCCACAACGTTGGGGTTCACAGAGAAGTTGATATGAATAGTAATGAAAATGTTTTCCATATTCCCCTCGGTAAAGATTCTCTTCCTTGGTAAGGGATTGATTGGTATATCAGCATCACTTTCCAGTCTCACATGGAACTCTTGATTTTCAATCCTACTTAATTCTGGAAGAAAGTAGGATCTATGATGAAGATCTTCGTAGATCTTATCTCACTCGCTCATAGCTTCCAAAATGGCTTCGTCTGAAGGCAAAACCATGTCTAAGAAATCGTCAGTATACAAAACGTTCTCTGCCCAAGCAGGAATATAGGCTTGTTCTGGTTCCTCTGAGGCTGTAGGAGGAACCAAAATGGGATCAACAGTGAACTTGATAATCTGCTTCCACTACCGATAAGGGAACTTCAGGCTCATGATGGGAAGGAATAACCCAAGGATTCGTTCTATCGCTAACTGTTGCAATAGACTTCCCTACACTAGTAGAACCCAAGTAATTAATCAGGACTAGGATATTGAATGTGCCCATTGATGATGAATTCATTCTAGCCCCTAAGCTCTCTGAAGCAGGTTTAACCTGATCAACCAATGGCACGGTGGACTCATTAGTTTCCATGTGGCTCTTCCGAGTGAAACTAAGTTGTTCTACTATAACGATCTTCCCTTCGTGTGGAAACACTACTACCTGAAGAACGATCGATGCAATTGCATACATGGCATAAGTCCAACTTCTCCCTAGAAGCAAGTTGTAATCCAATGGTGCATCAATTACCTCTACTTCAACAGACACTGCCTTCCCTACCAACTTTATCTCAAAAGCTGGTAAGATACCATGTGGACAAAATGACCTTCCGTTGAAAGCAGTAAGTAGGGTGTTCGATGGAAATAGCTCTGGAGATCCAAGAGCCTTCCAGCAAGACAAGGACATGACACATGTGGAAGCACCTTCGTAAAAAAATGACCTTCCAATTGTTTTTCCGCAATGGATGACTTCTATCAACAAAGCCACATGATACAGCAGGTGAATTTGTAGATCAGACAAATTAAATTTTTCCATGAGGCTCGATGAATCCATACTACCTAAGGTTGCTAAGAGTGCATCCCGATGGGCAGGAAAACTCTGTAACACCTCCATAGCTGACATTACACAAGGGGTTTGGGATAAATATTCAACTACAGATTAATTGGCTACAACCATAGAATTAGGATTGTGCAATGCTTTCTTGAAGACACCTTTTGGTATCTTAGGCATAGTTTGAACATGTTTTTCAATTTTGAGAGGGTTAGAAGTTTCACATATAGATTTACCCCTCTCAGGAGCCTCTGTCTCATAGTTCTTGTTTCTAGTCAAGAGTAGTGTCTGGGATCGAACCATGTTGATATAATTTTGGTCAGGGGCATTAGCAGTGCCCCCTGCTAAATTAGAAGCTGAAGCTTCATTCTGACCTTCGGGAAAAGGATTCTTTAGGACAACTGGTTGTTGACTTTTGAGCAGCTTCTGAGTTTGATCTATAAGAGGGCATTGATGGGTCAGGTGATCTTCTTGGCAAAACTTACAATGAAATTTCACCTTCTTCTTCTCTTCCCCCCCCATCAGCATTATTTGTTGGTTTCGGCTTGTTTTAGTTTCCCTCACCTTTCTTCCCCTTTTTCTTTTTCCCACTGGGCTGTTGATTTCCCTTTTGGGAGGATTGAGCAAAAACGTTTGCATTTTGGGATGAGGGGGAAGCCTTTGCTGCCTCCGATGTAGAATGTTTAATGAACAACTCATGGAGTTGTTTTCCTAAAGATTCTACAATTGGAGATTTAACTGAACCAACCACACCATCGGCATGGGGTCCAGGCTTAGGTTTCTCAACACTATGTTTTGGCCTCAGTTCATAAGGGATAATTTCATATAGAATCCTAGATTGAGAGTATGTCAAATCTAACTATTGGGCCCCGAGGATAGCCTCTTCCTTATTAGTTACTCCCGAAGTGGATACATCCTTAGATATATACGACAATAAGGACTTAAGGAACCATTCTAATAAAAAATTGGGAGGGATAGTGGCCTTAATGAGCCTCTTCTGCCTTCGCCACTCTTGGATGTGATATGAAATGTGAGTGGATTTGTCCTATCGAAAGGTGGACAATAATTCTATGCCGGCATCATACCGGATAGGAAGTTGGAAATGGTTAAGGAACACATTAGCTAAGTCCCAAAAACTATCAAACGCAACAGAGGGAAATTCAATATACCACTTTGTTGTGGCACTAGTTAGAGTTCTTTGGAACAATCTCAACCGAATGGTGTCATCGTTCAGTGAGTTGGAAGAGCACCACAAGTGAAAGGTGGTGATATGAGCCCCTAGGTATTCACCAACTTTTCCTTTGAATTTTGGAATATCCGAGGCTAACTTGGTAGGGACAAGTGGCTAGGTGGCATCGTGTTTCACCAGGTCATTCATTAACTTGGACAAATCTGGCAAGTTCAAATTTTCCAGGAAAGGATGTTTGGGCCTAATCGGAACCTGAAAAAGTACGAGCTTGGGAAGTAGAAGGACTTGCCCCCTGGTTCCCAAATTCAAAGGCGGGGTTTCCCCCAGCTACCGATTACGAAGTAGTCGGACTACTTTGAAAAGGATTCCACCGATAAGCCAGTGGATTATTCATATGTGGTGCAGTGTATGTGGTTTGAGCTACTCCAGTTGAAATTGGAGTTTGGAAAACAGGAGCTGGTATCCCTCCACTAAAAAGCGAGAAAGGAGAGCTTGTGAAAGGAGCCGAAACTGGCATTTGAAAACCTTAACCATAAGAGTTAGTGTTTCCAAACTGCACCCCTACATATGTAGGTGTGGGGCCTACATATGGAGTGGATGGGGGAATGTGCCCCCCATTCCAAGGAAAACCCTGGACAAATGATGAGGATCCAACAGGACCACTTTGAGCAGTGTGTGCAAAAGAAGGTAAATTAGAAGGTACATTGGGAATCCCAGTGACCACCCCACCAGAAGTTCCTACTACATTTGTGGAATCCGGTGGTTGAACCACCCGACTAGTTGGAGTTAAGGGAGAAACAGGTATATTTGTTCTAGGGGTACCAACCAGGGGAGGCGACACTCCTTCAGCTAGAATAGCTAAGACGGGGGTAGAAGGACACTCTCCTACACTATACATTAGTCTGCTCACAGGAACACCAATCACAAGTGAATTGAAAGGACGAACCTGGATGATCATAGGATCATTTAGGTCAGTATGAGTCGAATTAAAGTTTCTTGCAAAATCGTCAGCCTGCAAGTCTTCTATCTCTACTGTGGTTGTATCAACCTAGTTTGTCCTAAGTTCTAGTTCACCCAGAACTTCAGTAATTCCTATCGGTTCAAAAGAACCATATGTGTCTAATCTCTGCTTTTGAGGGCGTGGTGGAGGCTCCACTGTAGTAAATGGAGGAAGGTTTTGCAACCTTCTTGACCTTCTGAGAGGTTGGTTCTCCATGATTGAAAATTTGACTCTTCACACACCCTAAGGTCGGCTAAACAAAAACAAACCACACAGTAATCACTACAAAATTTCCTAAAGCCACAACAAACACAAGGGGTATAAGATATGCTTTCCAGAAGAAAGTTGAGAGATAGTTACTTGGAATCCTTGTAGATGTTCTTAGGTACAAGTAGAGGGATCACCCACCACCCTCCCACACCTTCTACCAGGGTTACCTTCCAAGCCCGTCCAAGGTCAACCAAAAATAGCCTTTCGACGTACCTGTGTATGAACCCTAGATGTCAAAGAGACTAAAGGCTACCTCAACTATATTGACAGTATGGGGGGACAGTCACAAGCCTGGTTCGTACACATGGGAAGGGTCGCAAATCCGGAAACCATGTCAACACCGGCACCACACAGGGCCAGGGGGGTGGTATTGACAGAAGTCCCCAGATGTGCAAAAATATTGGTCTACGCTTTGACAAGGAATCAGAGGGTTATCTCCTCAGTCCAAGCCTCCTCGTAGCCTTGTGCTTAACTCCCGTTTGAGAGGAGCTTCCCAGATACAATCAACATAGAAGAGGATTTACCTATTGATTGACCAACTACATCTGAATTTAAGCACTTGTGGAGAGTTTAATCTCCCTATTCCACAAATCTAGCCTAAACTAGTTGGTGTATGAGCCTATAAAATAAAACTTACTAATAATTTTTAAATTATATTGTTCATTTTAAGGGTTGTTCTTAGTCAGAAGGTAAATGGCGTGAAATACTGTGATGTTATAGACTTGATAAGAAAAAGGAAAATGACGTATAAATCAAATTCCAAAGTAAATTGCAACTACTTAAACCAAATTTCTTTTCTTTATGCAAATATGAGCTAATGAAATTGAAACTAAGTGTGAGAGAACTAAGACTTCTTTTTATAATTTTTGAAATTTTATTTGAAAAATACTGAAAGGAAAACGACTTAATGCAACTAAATGCAAAAGTATAAAATGTTTTTCTTCACTCTTTCAAATTCTTGAAAAATTACATTGCAACTAAATGCAAATTTTTGAGCAAGTTTAACTAATCAGAGCATATAATAAGTGAAATGAAGTATAAAGGACCCAAAATAACCAAATTCAACCAATCAAGAAGAAGACTCGGAAAAAACTTGACTTGGAGAAACTATTGGACTCTAGAAGTCCATTAGATTCACAAAAGGACAAGTGACAAACTGACACTACAAAATGCAGTACAGAGTACAATGTATCCAAAGCCCTGATCACTGACCTAGACACAAAGCACTGAACTTATAAACCAAGCAAGAGGACCAACTTCAAATCACAAGATGAAAGAAAATTCAAATAGAAAAAGCTCAAAGGCTTGAAGACAAGCAAACGGTGTGACACGCAAGAATTTAGACTCATAGAGTCATGCCACTAGCAGAAAACTTCCAAGCAAGCAAAAGACCAAAAAAGACAGGGTCAAGCAAACCCTACCCAAATTTTATGCTGCTACAGGATATACGCGACTGTGTATGCAGGAAACCCGCGTACCATACGTGACTGTCTTATAGAGCAACCCTCATATACAAGGTCTTATACGCGACTATGTATAACAACAACCCGTGTATATAACTAATATTTTTTCAAATAAAAAAGAATAGTAAAGGCTTCTGGGCACACAACACTGTAAATCAAATGCAAGATACAAAGGACCACACTCAGAATCAGAAATAGAACAAAGACTCGTAAAGAACCTACAGGATAAACCCACAACAAGCTGAACTCCCCAATGGAGTCTCTAGTTCTGTTGTATAGGACATTTCACCCTTGTAACCTAGGGTCTGGGGTTACCAACTTACTATTAGACTTGCAGAAAATCAGCTTTTACAGAAAATGGAATGAGAATAGGAAGATATCTTGGTTTACCCAGTTTATGATGGTTGATCCAAGCCTAGTCTTCTCTCGCTCCAATCCTCTTCAAAGCTTCTAGGGATGCTTCTCTTCACAGGCAAAGAACCAATTCTTCAAGTAATATCTCATACATATATATATCAGAGGTTATATGAAAAGAATATTAATAACATAATTGAACATATTCATTAAACCAATATACATGAGATAAGCACAATACAAGTTTGGAAGAAGAATTCTCTTTTTTAACAAACATTGAATAGGTAAGAATACAACCTAGATTTTGACACAAGGACTCCTCTGTAACCGAGGAATCTGAGTTCTACTATTCCAAGACTCTGAAGGTATACCATCAGCATAACTTTTCTCTTCCAGAATTGATTGATTAGCCCCATCCCAAGGCCTCTATTTATAGTTTGGGAAATAGAGAGGTTTGGAAGGTTAGGATGGTTGAGATAGTTGAGATAGTTATGGATTACAGCGCAGCTAATCTCATCTAATCGTGATTTATATGTTTTTAGGTCGAATTAAGGTATACTCGAGTATTGATATAGGCAAGGTGCATATGACACGCAGGTTGATCAAAGGGAACTCGCGTATGCAAGGTATACGTGGGTTGCAATGCACATAGTCGCGTATGACACGTGAGTTGCAATGTACATAGTCACGTATGCAACCTAAAACTCAGACTAAAAATATATAAGGCTGGTTTGAAGTTAATGCATCAAAGGTCATGCACATCTATAGTGTTTTGGCCACTTCAATCCTAATTATCCTTTTGTGTACCAACATGATGAATGTCAGCACTCGGATGGAGAAGTGCCATTTTGGTTGATAACAATTGGTAATACCCTTGGAACTTTTGTGCAAATTTTGGATGCAACTATGGCAGGGCACTACACCTCTTTTGATTGCATATGCTTGTATTTGGACATCTCTATTGCACTCTCAAAATCCATCTATCTGAGCTTCATAGTCTCGGATTGGACTCAACCCATTGAGTATGAACACATCCCCTTTCGATGTCGCAAATTCCAAGAGCATGGTCATCTCTTTTGGGAGTGACCTCTGGATATCGAAACCCCAACTGCAAACCCTATGGATAAAATGAATGAATATGGGTTTACCAAAGCCTGAGGCAGGCACCGTTAGGGAAAAAAAGCTGCAACCTCTAACTCGACTTCTAAGGATCCTACTCAGAACAATTTTTCCATTCTCTCTCAGTTGGACCTGCAGGAAAACATGGACGTGATAGTTGGAATGATCAAGTCAGAAAATAACTAGACTATTATCCTGGATCCATAGACTATTATATTACATGACTACCCACAAAATATAAAATCTACTAGGTCACAGGTAGAGGTATTAACTCTCACAGCAACAAAGGATCAAGTTATGAATGAAGATGGACAAATCCTTGACATGGATGATATGGAACTAGGGGAACTAGACCTACCAGCTCTATCCAAATTTGTTGAAAAAGGGGAAAACAACAATATCTCGCTGCACCAACTAGATATGTTAGCTGAAATATATAATTCTATAAACAAGGAGAAGTAAGTTCTGAGGCAAACAGAGAATGCAACGCAAGCACAATGTAAGACTCAACTAGGGGTAAAAACACAAAAATGCATAAATATGCCAAAAATACAAAGTGACACACCTAAGAAGGGAAGGAAATCAAACAGACAATTGATCAAAGAATTAGGAGCCTACTTAATAGACTCTGGGCAGAGTGTCCGACTGGACGATCACTTCCAAACTACAATTTAAATGGAATTAAGTTTATCTCTTGGAACATCCACGGAATTGGAAGCAATTCCAAAAGAAGAATACTAAAAAATAGGATTCTAGCCTAAAAACCAGCAGTGATAATGTTACAAGAAACCAAATGCTTGGAGCAAAAGCTCCAGGAATTTACTAGGAAATGTTTGAAGAATTCCGAATTCATCGCTATGGATGCCAGAGGTAGTGCCAGGGGAATAGCCATCCTATGGGATCCTGCTCTCCTACATATAGAATGCTTCTTCTCCTCCAAGCATACCCTTTCCAGATGGTTCAAAATCATAGGAAGTCTCTAGGGAGGGGTGATCACTATTGTCTATGGACCTCAACATCTGGAGCAAAAGCTCTCATTTCTCAAGCACCTTAATTGGATCCACTCTCGAATTCCCTCTCCAAATTGGATCATTGAAGGGGATTTCAACATCGTTACTTCTCTTTTGGAGAAACAAGAAGGCATTCGAAGACTGGACAGAGATAGCTCGACTCTCATTGATCTAATAAATAATCTCAGATTGGAAGATGTTCAAACCATAAATGGTATTCACACTTGGAACAATAGAAGAGGAGGACAAAGACAAGTAGCATGTAGTCTGGATAGATTTATCATCTCCAACTCTCTTCCTCAGAACTAAATCAATCTCTCAGCAACTATTCTTCCCATGACAGGGTTTGATCATTAGTTGATCTGCCTCCTCTTGGTTTTGGAAGGTTCACATAGCCAAAGGCCCTTCCACTTTGAGAAATTATGGATTTCACACCCTGAATTTATGGCCAAAACTAAGGAGTGGTGGGAGAAATTGGCTCATCTAGAAGGAACAGTTATGTACAGGTTCCAACAAAGATCGAAACATCTAAAATCCCAACTAAAGACTTGGAATAAAACGGAATTTGGCAAAATATTTGAGGAAAAACAAAAATCGGAATCTCAATTGAATGCTACTCAAAAGTAAGCCTTTCAATTAGGATACACAAAAGAGATTAAAATTTAGGAGAATACTATCCAAGAGCATCTAAACACCAGGTACCAATAGGAGGAAGAATTATGGAAACAAAAATCTAGGATAAAATGGCTCAAAGAAGGTGAGAGAAATACTAAATTATTTCATCTATCCATGCTTCAGAGAAGACAACAAAAATAGATAACGAGGCTCACCTCTAGCCAAGGTAACACTCTTCAAATGAAGGAGGACATTGAAAAGGAATAAACTCAATTCTACAAAGAGATTCTTACGGAACGAGCTTTAGACCGCTCCCCTGCTATCCATCAAATCCTCCAACACATCCCTTCCACCATAACTCCTGATCAAAATATTAGCCTCTCACAAGACATTTATTTAATTGAAGTGGAAAAAAGTGGTGATGGAAATGAACCTTGGAAAAGATCCAAGGCCACATGGATTCACAACCAAAATTTTCTAAGCCTGCTGGATTATTATCAAACAGGATGTCTGCGAAGTAGTTGAAAGTTCCAAAAGATCGGGTCTGATTCTGCCCGCTTTGAATGTCACTTTTCTCACCCTCTTCCCTGAGACCGATAAACCCGAGGAGCCTTCGAACTTCAGGCCTATTTCTCTATGTAATTTCATCTACAAACTCATCACCAAATTCATCGCCAACCACCTAAAGCCCCTCCTTCCACTCATAATCTCCCTGGATAAAACTAGATATGTGGAGGGAAGACAAATTCTAAATGGGATTATCATGTCCCATGAGGCGATTCACTCCCTCAAGACCTCCCGTCGCTCAAAAACGCTCATCAAATTGGATATGTCCAAGGCCTTCGACAAAATAAGCTGTAAATTTCTCAGAGCTATGTTCTCCACAACTTGGGTAAATTGGGTTCTAGCTCTAGTCTCATCGACCTTCTTCTCTATTCTTATCAATGGCCCCCCCTCTGCCACCTTTTCTACCTCAAGAGGCATCAGAAGTGGTGACCCGCTAGCTCCCTATATTTTCATTATTCCGGCAGAAGGTTTGGGAAGATTCATGAAAGCACAGGTGCAAGAAAATTAGATTCAAGGCATCCACATTGATTCCTTTGGTTTTCCTCAATATCATCTTTAATTTGCAGACGACATGATGTTACTGGGGCATTCAATAGTCCAGGAAGAAAAATATTTCAAGCGTATTCTCAAAATAATCAATGAAGCCTTAGGGATGTCAATCACTAATTTAAAATCTCAGGTATTTTTCTTCCACACTTCTATCTACACCCAAATACAAATAACTAGAATCTTGGGGTTTTTGAGAGCTCCCTTCCGGCCAAATTCCTTGGAGCCCCTCTTATTGAGTCAGATCTAAAAAACTCCTTGTGGAAAGACCTCCTTACCAAGCTTGAGTCTAAAATCTCCTCTTGGAACTTCAGAGCTCTAAAATTCTCTCGCCGCCTCACTTTGCTAAAATCTATACTACAAGCCTTGTCGATTTACCTTTTTTTCAGTTATGGTAGCCCCACAACATGTCCTCAAATCCATTAAAAACCTGTAGAGAAATTTCTTGTGGGGGGGTGCCTTGCAAAACAAGGAATGTCCTTTGGTGGTGTGGGAATCTCTATGTAAATTCAAGAATAGAGGAGGATTGGGTCTCAGAGATCCCCTCATACTCAATCAAATCATCTCGACAAAAATTTGGGGAAGATTCCTCTCAAATTCTACTTTACCTTGTGCCACTATTTGGAAGGTTAAGTATGTGATAGGGGTCAGGCATGAAGATTTAATCAGAACAGAGAATATGGAAGAAGGTTCCATCACATGGAACTCTGCCAAGGCATAAAGAGAGCTTAGTCACACTCATAACTTATAGGATATTAGAGAAGGAAAAAACACCCTCTTTTGGGAGGATGCTTGGCAACAACTCCCTCCCCTGCAAACAAAATTAAACACTCAGGATTTACAAACTCGTATGTAGCAAGCATGAAAGTTCACAGTAGCTCACTACTAGGATCCCCACCTACCTCTCAGCAAATGGAAATCATAGCTCCCTAGGGAGAACTGGTTGGGGAATGACGCATTGCAAGAAAACCAGGCCTTCTGGAATGAACTAAAATCAAGGAAAATACTCATTCAAACTACCCTAGACAAGCTAATATGGGGCTATCAACCTGAAGGATATTTATGGGTCAAAGAATCTTACCATTTGACGCATCCGCAAAATGATACACAAAATTATGTGGTCTGGGATTGCATATGGAATTCCCATCTTAAGCCAAAAGTTAAAACGTTCCTTTGAATAATGGTGCAAGGAAAAACTCTAACCTGGGATCAACTCCTTAAGTGGGGTTTCCAAGGTCCTTCTAGATGCTTCATTTGTGAGAAAGTGGAAGAAGCTTTGGAACGTCTTCTAAATAGGTGTCATTTTTCTTCGACCTTGTGGGATTGGGGAGAAAGTATCTTTAGACAATTAGATCGGGACCGTTCTTGTCTCATAGAAACCATTCACAACTAGCACCCGCATCCCTTCATCATCCTCTATATGAATAGATTGTGGATCCTCTTCCCAGGCCTAGCCATTTGGAACCTTTGGAAAGAGTGCAACATACACATATTCAAAGATGAAACCCTTCACTTCCAAAAAGTTCAGCTCATCATCAAATCCAACTTAAAGGAAACCTTGCATCTTTCTCTCTGGTCGGAGTCAGAGTTAACATGCTCTACCCAGAAGCAACTAATTATAAAAATCTGGTATCTTTAGACCCTTCAGATTAAACTAGATGTGAAGTCAGGTTTTCCTAAGGCTACTATCCCCTCGGCTTGGTTCTCCCCTCCCCCTCCATGCTTAAAGCTCAATTTTGATGGGGCTTCCAAAGGAACATGACAGAATCAGAGGGGTCTCCAGGAATGAAAGAGGATAAATTCTTCACATATATGCAGATTACATAGCCACATCCACAAACAATGTGGCAGAACTTTGGGCGCTAATCTCTAGGCTCACCATAGCACAGAGACATGGCTGGATGGAACTAGTTTTAGAAGGGGATTCACGTATCATTATCAACACGTTGCAATGACTCTCTAATGGCACTCCTCTAGACAATATTTCAAAACAATGGAGGATTTATAGGATGAAGGAACAACTCCCATATATGATCATTCACTTTGAGGTGCTACAGCACAACCACATTAGAAGATCAGGTAGCAATCTGGTTGACCATCTGGAAAATTATGGAGTTGACACGTCCAAGGATGTGCTAGATCATGACTGATGGTTGCTTGAAGATGACACGCTCAAGGATCAACTCATTTACATAACGGATAAGGACTTTCCTCCCCCAAGTAGGGTGACTACGAAGATATATTTTGAGACTGATGACGGAAGGCACGTGGTGGACTTGCATGTCCCCCGTGCCGACACTCCATCAATCCAGATCGTTAATAATAACCTCAGCCTGCAATGGTAGAGGTGGTTGCTCCTCGTACTAAATCCTAAACGATGTAGGAGGATGCGGTGACGAGTTTGGATATGGCGTATGAGGCTTATGGTTTTATCATTAATCCTCTAGACATAAACATCATTATTTAGAATGCATCTTCTAGCAGGTCATTTAGCTCGAGCTTGGAAAGCATGTGGAATCAAAGGATAAATAGTATGGATAATTACAAGAAGTACACAAGGAAGCTCTCTGTTAGCCTCTGCCATTCTCTTAAGTGGGTTATCGGAAAGGTGGTGAGCCGGTCTAGGGAGTTAGAAGGGGTGCTTCTAGTAGAGGAAGGAACTTGTTGCACCTGGTGAATCTTCCTGCTCATAGGCGTCATCGTGCAAAATATCCATTCTTCTGGGTCGCATTTGGATAAGCTCTAAACTGAAGTTTTTTCGATTCTTTGTTTCAATTCCCTTCTGGCTCATGTATCTGTCTGCCTAAAGTTTCTCATTACCTTTTGGCCCACTTGCCACTCAATTTGGGTAGAGTCTTTCTTGTGGACAGTGAGTGAACCTAGTCACACTCCTGCTTTGTTTCTACCTCAGCTGTGAGACCCTTCTCTACAAATTTTGCTCTACTTTGCTTCACTTACCATGTCACCGCGTAAGCGCTTCCGCACTTACCAGCTTGGTTCCTCTGGCCCCCCAACAGGGCAATGAGAAGCATTGTCCACTTAGCCAGACTTTATAGGAATTCGATTCCTGGCCCTGTGAAAGAGGAAATAGAAGATTCTGAAAATGAAGCCAAGCTCACTAGAAATTGCATACTTGATCAGGAGGTGAGAGAGGAATTTGAGGCTCTTATCCCCGATCCTGGTTATTCAAGAGGTAGAACCTCTCTCCATATGAAAACTATGGACTATATTTGGCAACAAAAGTATGTTCTGGGTCGAGATTTGGTGGATAGAGGAGAAGCGCATGAAGTTATTCTCTTGAAATTGGATGAACTGTCCAACAATATGCAGCAGATCGCCAATCACCTAGGAATAAAATTGGGGGACCCAATCCAGGTGGATTAGGATATTAAGACAAATATCTACTCAGTCTATATTCAGGTTATGTTTACTTTTATTTGTATATGAATGCCAAGCTTCTAGTATATTGATGCCACTACATACGAATGGAACGTCGATAATTAAGGCGATTTGGTGCCACATTTTTTATTTGGTACCGATGCCACTCCATACGAGTGGAACACCAGTAAGTAAGTTGATTTGGTGCCACATTTCCGGTAAGTAAGGCGATGTGGCAATTTGGTGCCACATATGTTCATATGGATGGGATATGAATAAATGTACAATACGTTCAGCATTTGTTGTACATAGGGAGCATTTACTAGGAACAATCCTCAATATGTGAACCAAAACGTCCCAAACTGGGACCTTGCCCTCAAGGACAAGCCATAAAAAATCTTGATCTTGTATGTGCAGTTAAGGTGCCAAATAATCCTGCACCACCATCTGGGTGGTGGAATGAATTCTGCGTCTCTAAGAACCATATATCACAGATTGGGAACACAACAACCCCCTTTTGCATTCTTCATAGATAATAAGACATGATCCTTTTCCGTAAGATAAACATTGATGTCAGCAAGTGACTGTAAGTATTTGACCCAAATGCGACTCTCAAGGTCATTTAGATCTAGTTCAACTGTAGAGAGACAAGATTGTCTGAGATTGTTAATGTCATTCTTTTTTGTCTGGTGAAGGAAGAAGATGTCATGATCAGTGAGGGACTTAATAATTCTATCCAGGAATCACATGAAATCAGTGCAACCAAACCATGGGTCTTGTACACTCTGGACACTTTTTCCATTGCCAACTTTCCAGGATAACCAGTCGTCGACAAGCCAAAAATAAGTGATGATCGCTTTCCATATAGTAGATATGTTCTTTAGAGACTTATCCTTATCCCAGAACCACTCTTTAATGGATAATGGGTATATATATTTCATATATATAACCCAAACCTAGAGTCCCTTACCTTTTAAGTTTTTTCAAGTGCATTTGGATGCTAGAGCCTTGAAAACACAAGGTAGGCCTTTGATACCCCAGCCACCAAGGGATTTAGGAAGTGATATCCTTTTCCAGGCAACCCATGGGAACGTAGGTGCAAGTTCATTGCCACCCTAGATAAAATTAATACAAAGCTTCCTGATCCTGTGGAGAATGCCTGCTGGAACATATGATAAGGAGATCCATAATACTGGGATATATTCAATAATGGAGTTGATCATGACCAATCTTCCCCCACGAGAAAGTAAGTGGGAGACATAAACATTATCGCCAAAACAAAAACCTTTATAATATCTGGAGGTAACAACTTTGTTGATCATTCTGCTGAGGCCGTCCATCATTAGTATAAAGATGAGAGGAGTGAGCATGAAACCCTGGCAAAGTACCCGTCCAGGGCTAAAGAATTTAGCAGCTGGTCCACTAATAAGAATTGAGAAGGAGACTGAATGAATGGTGGAAAGAATCCAATTAATCATGGATAAGTCAAAACCAATATGCACAAAGATTAATATGATATGAGTCTAGTTGACACGATCATATGCATTTGATAGGTCTACTTTGATAAGACCACATGATTATTCTTTGTTTTTTATGAATGTAAGATCTCTTGTGCAATAGCAATGGGGTCATGTATTTGCCTTTTCACCAGGAAAGAGAATTGTTCATCATAGATATTTTCAGATAGTATACTCTTAACCATGTTTGCAATAACCCTTGCAATGATCTTGTATGCATCGTTGTAGAGTGAAATGTGACGGTAGTATTAAATATTGGTGGCTCTGTCCTTCTTCAGAATGAGAGCAAGAAATATGTTGTTGAAATATCCAAGTATCCTACCAATGACTCTGGATCCTCCAGTCACCGCCAGAAGTTCGTATTCTAATATGTCCATGAACTCCATGTAGAATTCAATGGGGAAGCCAACAATACCTAGACTTTTATAAGCTTTCATTGAGTGAACAACAACTTTCATTTCACCCATTGTAACATGTTCTTTCAGGGAGGAATTTTGTTCCTCTGTGACAAATGAGGGATAAAAAGCTATAAGGTCCATCATATCACTTGCAATAATAGTGGCGTCCTCTTTGAATACTGATGAGAATTGTTTTGTACTAACAATGACAAGTACTTCAAAACCAGATACTATGTGATCGTCACCATTATCCAATTGGTAGATAGTATTGTTGCTAATTATGTTCCTGTAAAAATTGTGAAAATATTTGGTGTTACCATCACCGCATTTGAGCCATATGGATCGACTCTTGAGTATGATGTCACCCTCCTTTTAATCAAGGATGTTATTGATTTTCCTTTCCAGTTCCATAAAATATTCCTTCTGTTCCAAATTGTGAAAACCATTTGGGTGATTAGTTGAGAAAGAAGCCAAACTATCTTCAATGATAGTTAGTTCATCCACCATTGTCATGTGGTGCTCGTGAGCCCATTTCATGGATTCCATATTAACATTTTTAAGATTATTGGAGAGTTGTATAGTTGTTGAGGATGATCTCCCTGGATCGTATGGAGCCCAAATGTGCATGATCATATATGTGAATAAGCTCCATGTTGAATCCAAGAAGAATTGAATATAAACGGAGTAAGAGGTTTCACAGAATGAGGCTAAATTCAATGAAGATGGGGTGCTGACCAGATATACCTTCCATTCCAATCCATTGATGAATCTGAGGGGCCAACCTTAGGGAGATTTCATTTGTTAAATTATTGTCAGTCATTTTGCAACACTTTCGGATCCAAGCCCAAATGTGCATGATCATATGTTTATAACATTCATGTTGAATCCAAGAAAAATTGAATATAAATGGAGTAGGAGGTTTCACGAAATGGGGGTAAATTCCACGAAGATGGGGTGATGACCAGATATACCTCCCACTCCAATATATTGATGAATGTGAGGGGTCAACCTTAGGGAGATTTCATTTGTTAAAATCCCGTCAAGTCGTTTTGCAACACTTTCGGATCCAATTTTCTTATTTCTCCAAGTGGGATTAAGATCTATAGCGGGAATATCATAAATACCTCCAGCTTCCAAAATCACTGACAAAGATCTTTGAGAGTGGATCTTTTATGGTGTTTTGACCCCATGTTTCCACTTCCCCGAGTGAAAAATTAAGATCACCACCCAAAATGAATCTCTCGGCTCTGTGCAGACCAAAACTAAATAATTTGTGCCAACAAGCTAGCCAGTTAATTTTTGGTCCAAAAATCTTAAGCTGTGTGAAAGATTTCCCTAAATCCCGTGAGAAAAGGACTATCCTGAGACCTGTGAATACAAACCAATAATTAGTGAAGAGTAGAGTTTTTTTAACCATCCCGTGATAATGCCTCTAGAGCGTCCAATAGCGCCAGTAAAGGAAAAATCCTAGCGAGGAATCAATAGTCTCAGGTCGTTCAAAATATAGTCCCCTGAGGATAAATTTTCTTGTAACATCAGTATATCAGGGAGGTGAATATTAAGCATACGTTTGAGGCCAAGTTTCTTCGAGGGCTTCCCAATCCCTCTACAATTGAAGGATAATATCAACATTATATCCCATATGTCTTATGGTCCAATGTTCCAAGTTCCCCTTTTATAGTTCTTTGTCTTCCAACTTTGATGCCCTAGGTATTTTGTTGTCTGGCACTATCCATGACCGGACGTGTATCATATCTGGTATAAAAATGCATTATTCAGCTCCTTTACTCTTACCGAAACCCCTTCTCTTATTGTATCTGTCGGAATGGAGTCATGCCAGCCCAATGAGGGAGGAGAGAAATTACCAATGTCTGTGTCTACCAACCCTATATCGGGGGGTGTATTGAGGGGAAATAATCACCTCCTATGGAGGATTGTTCACTTTATTTGGAGAAAGTTTGGTGACTGGTGTTGGAGGATTCACAGTAAGGAGAGGTAAAAGTGGTATGCCGGGCACATGGAGGGTTGAAGGGCTATTCATTACTGGGACAGAGTGTAGGATATGATTATCTAGGCAATCGTACTGTGAAGGGACAACATAATGGATAGGTTTAAAGGAAATAATATCATTAATAATGTGGTTTTAAGGTCAAAGTGCTCGCAGGAGTATAGATTGGGGAAATAGAGGGCCCTCAACAAATGTAATTTTGTTCATTTTAGACTCTGAATTCAAAGATAACAAGGGGTTAGGTTGATTAAAACAAATGAAGGATATAGAATTGATACCCTTAAGCACTATGGAGTCAATAGTCGTGGAAATATCCTCATTTAAAGTTTCCTTTTCCTTTGATAATGATCTATGATTCTCATATTTGTCATAAGAAACATCAATTACATCAGGGGAGTCCAACAAGATAGGTGACTTACCCAGAACAATTGTAGATCCATAACTGGAGCGATCCAATGGTGACACTCGTGCATAACTGTTGTCCTCTACGACTTCATCGAGTGCATAAGTCTCCATGGCAGTGCAACCATCAATCACCTTCGGAGGAAGGACTATTGTACTATGACCCTTTAGATAGGAATAAGCGGCAGAATCTTCAACAAGGTGGAATCCCAAGTGTAGAAAATCGTGGGGGACCTACTCCTCCAAAGGTTCGTTGTCCAAATTGGTATGATTTCTCCAAAATTGTTTGACAAATGGTAGAGTGCAGTATTTTATCACGAGTTCATATTTTTTACATCCATTACATCTAAAGCGAATTTCAATGTAATCCAGGGTTTGTTTGTGATGATGAAGGCCCTTAGAGATAGTCATTTCATCCCACAGTCCATCGTGTAGGTCAATCTCAACTAGGATTTGTTAATGTATTGTAACTTGGGAAGATATTCACTTGTATATTTCATTGTACCCAGACATAGATGTTTGTTCCTTTGGTTGAGAGAGTCATTAATGTAATTAAGTCAAGTAAATTCATTGAGGTTAACCCTCCATTGTATGTTGGGGCATTATACCCCTCAATTGAGTTATATTAGGGTTATTAGACTCTCCTAGAGAAGCCAGCCCTATAGGGAAAATGTCAAGTGGAAAGTATAAATAGAGTGTGTGAATCTCTATTTTAACACACACTCACTCGTCAATAGCGCATGAGAGAGAGAAGACTAGCTCACACAAGTGAGAGAGAGAGAAACTATCGAAGATCATCTTTATACTTCTAGGTTTTACTTTTGCAATTGGTGCTCATTCTATCTTTGAGGAAGTTGCGGGGTTTTCTCCTTTGTGGTTTTCCCGAGGAAAATCTTTGTGTCTCTTGTCTCTTGTGATTATTGTTGTGCATGTTATTCTCTCAGATCAGATCCTAGATCATAATGACTAAATTGCGAAAAACTAACATGGTATCAGATCTAACATGAGAAGAAGACATTGTGCAGCTACGGAAGCTAGGGCTTCTTAATTTTTAGGTTTCTCTCCACAAATCATCAACAAAAGGAGGCTAGGCTAACTTTCATAAGGAAGGCGCATCTTTCTGTCGAAACAAAATTGCATTTTGAGCATTTTCAGTTTTGGCCTGTCACTACTGCGAGAAATTAGGGATTTTTACAGAAGTGGAATTTTTGAGTGAGCCCATCATAGGATTTTTCTTCTCCTTGAAATCAAAATTTAGAGACCAATATTGAAATTTTTGGTTGGGTAAAACTCTGGGAAATTCAAACCCTAATTTGACCTCGGACCCGAAAACCAACACTGCAAAAGATCTGCTCCAAATCTAGTCCAGGCATCTCAAATTGGTAAGATCTAAATATTTTGTATTTCCATTTGAGGTTCTCATTAAATATGGCTCACCACACCAAGCTTGAGGATAATCTCCAAGGAGTTGATAACTTCCGAGCATGAAAGTATAGGATTTCACTTATTCTTGAAGAAAATGAATTGGACACCTACATAAGTGGAGAGGTTCCAGTTCCATAGGAAGATTAGGCTAAAGCCTTACACAAGAAGAGCTTGGTCAAGGCCAAGAGGATTATTGTTGATTCTATCGAGGATCACCTTATACCACAAGTGTCTTCCTTAAAGACACCTAAAGAGATGTTTGATGTTTGAAGGAAAGAATATAAATTAGAAGATGAATTTGTGAAATCAGTTGAAGAATGTAAATATCCAGAATGTAGAGACTATATAGTCATACTTTACAAGGGTCTCTCAAATAAAAGAATAACTTGAAGCCGTGGGAGAAGAGGTAGAGAATGGAGAAGTTGTGATGACCACCTTGAATGGTCTCCCTAGGTGATGGGACTCCTTTATTCAAGGAATTTGTGCTAGAAGAAAGTTAATCACTTTCAGTAAGCTATGGGAGGAATGCTCACAAAAAGAAGCTCGAATCGTAGCTTGAGAATAAAACATGGGAAATGAAGATCAAGCTCTAGCAACACACACCAAGAATAACAAAAGGGAGCACTCTCATCATAAGGAAGGAAAGCATCATCACCAGAATCAGAAAGATAACCCTAGAAGACCCATGAGAGATCTATCTAATGTTAGATGCTATACATGTGATGAGAAGGGACACTTCTCCATAGATTATCCTATAAATAAAGGTGTCTCTCACAAGAAGAATAACAACAAAAGAAGACACCATGCTCACACTATAGAGGATGATCAACCTCCCAGGAGGAGAGCCAGAGAAGAAAGTGAAGATTCTTCAAGCGATGAAGAGTATGTTTTGATTTCTGCCCTCACAGGAACTATTACACATGGAAGCAATGATTGGCTCATAGATAGTGGGGCTTCCAAGCATATCACAGGATTCAAAGAATCCTTCATGAACATATCCAAACATGAGTCACCCCACAAAGCAAAGCTTGGGGATGACTACTAGTATCCTATAAAAGGAAGTGGTGAAGCCTCCTATAAGCTAGACTCTGGAAAGTCTATGAAGATGAAATATGTCTTGTTTGTACCAGGAATAAAGAAGAATATTCTCTCCATATCTGCTTTGGATGCAAAAGGTATGAGGGTTGCACTTATAGATGGCCAAGTTCTTATGTGGCCAAAGGGAAAGACCATAGATGATGCAGTAGTGATTGGAGAGCAATAGTGAGGCTTATACAAATTAAAGGGACAACTAGAACAAGCTTTGGTCCTTGACTCATTTGATCCAAGTGAACTTTGGCATAGAAGGCTTGCACATGTGCACTATAGAGCACTACCACTTGCAAGCAAAGTTGTTTAAGGTCTTCCAGAAATCCAGGCAAAGCATGAAGGCATTTGCAGAGGATGTGTGAAGGGAAAGAACACAAAGAATACATTTCCAAGTAGCGAGAGCAAGGAAAAAGGAATATTGGAAATCATCCACTCCGATGTATGCGGTCGGATGTCATCCAGTTCATTGAGTGGGTATGTATATTATGTTTATTTTATTGATGATTTTTCTAGGAAGACATGGATATATTTCTTAAGGAGAAAGGATGAAGTATTCAGTACGTTCAAGGAATTCAAAGCCTTGATCGAGAACCACACATAGGAGAAAATCAATATCTTTCGATCAGACAATGGCAGAGAATTCACATCAAAAGACTTCAAGAAAATATGTAGAGATTCAGGGATTAAGAGGGAGTTGACCACTCCATATAATCCACAACCGAATGGATTTGAAGAAAGGAAGAACATAACAATTATGGAATCAGCAAGGGCAATGCTTCATGATCAGGATCTACCCATGCATCTATGGGAAGAAGCGCAAGAACAACCGTGTATGTACAAAATCGTACTCCACACAGAGTACTGGACAATAAAACACCAGAAGAAAATTTCTCCAGTGAGAAACTAGAAGTCATCCATCTCAGGATATTTGGATGCCCAATGTACATACACATTCCAAAGGAGAAAAGAACAAAGTTAGACCCTTCAGGAAAGAAAGGCATATTTGTGGGATATAGTGAAAACTCGAAGGCCTACAAAATGTACTTTCCAGGGTATAAGAATATCAATATCAGCAGGGACATGACATTTGACGAAGACTCGACTTACAACAAATCCAGAAAACCACCTAACGAATACATTGAAGAACCAGAAGTACCCAGGATCCGAGATACAACAATGAATGAAGCAACTCCAAAAGAAGATTGAGAAATAGAAGAACCTTAGGAACCTGTAGATCCACCCCGTGAGAAGAATTATTACAAGAGGAAACCAACATGGGTACGAGAGGCAATCCTAGATGTAGAGAAATATGAAGCTCTAGAAGTGATACACAGAGAAAGGAAGAGACCTAGTCCATACTGCAGTTATGTAGCCCTATTGTGTGACATCATTAACAAGGAACCTTCCAGTTATGAGGAAACGGCAGAAAAGAAAGAATGGAAGGATGCCATGATCAAGGAAGTAGATCATGAAGAATGATGTCTGGGATGTGGTCCCAAGACCAGAAGGGAAGTCTATTGTTACTTCCAAGTGGATCTACAAGATCAAGCATGCTGCAGATGACAGCATAGAGAAACACAAGGCACGATTTGTGGCACGTGGCTTCTCTCAGGAGGAAGGGATAAGATTATGAAGAAACATTTTCACATGTAGCCAAATACACTTCCATCATATCAGTACTTGCTTTGGATGCAGTGATGAAATGGAAGATACACCAGATGGATGTCAAGACAACGTTCTTGAATGGTGTAGTGAAACAAGAAGTGTATGTGGAGCAACCACTTGGATTTGAGACACATGACAGGGAGACTCATGTGTGCAAATTGAAGAAGTCCTTGTACAGTTTGAAATAGGAACCCAGGACATGGTACGACATGATTGACAGCTTCCTGACTAGTTTTTGGCTTTACCAAAAGTAAAGTAGATTCCAACATTTACTACAAGGTTAAGGAAGGGAACCCATTAATACTTCTACTGTATGCAGATGACCTGTTTGTGATAGGTGAGGATGGGTTGATTGCTGACACGAAGAGGAAGCTTGCTGTCAAGTTTGAGATGAAGGACTTGGGTATGATGCATTACTTTCTAGGCATGGAGGTGTGGCAGAGTGTAGATGGAATATTCCTTGGACAAGGTAAGTATGCAGTGGAGATATTAAATAGGTTCGGGATGATGGAATACAAGGCCATGGACACACCTATGGAATCGACCCTGAAGCTATTGAGTGATGCTTCATCAGATTTGGTTGATGCCACGATGTATCGTCAGATGATTGGATCCTTGATGTTTGATTTGTTTGATGTTTGATTTGTTGTGAACACATTGAGTCAGTTCCTGATGGATCCAATACATGTTCACTTGATTTCCAAAAATCATATTCTGAGGTACCTGAAGGGTACAGTTGATTATGGGTTCAAGTATGACGAGAATCAGAAGATTAACCTGGAGGGATATGTGGATTCAAATGGGTAGGTAGTGCCATTGATAGGAAGAGAACTTCGGGGTGCTGCTTCAGTATGGGATTAGGTGCGAAATCTTGGTTTAGCAGGAAGCAGTCCTACGTGGCACTAAGTACAACCAAAGCATAGTATGTCATAGCTTGTTCGATTAGTTGTGAGTCAATATAGCTGAGGAAGCTACTGTTTGATTTGTTTGATCTCCAGTTGAATGCTACTTGTATATATTGCGACAACTAGAGTTGTGTGAAGTTGCCTGAGAACTCGATGTTCCATGACAAGTCGAAGCACATCGAGATCAAGTATCACTATATCAGGGATATGGTGTAGAGAGGAGCAGTGAAGCTCCAGTATGTTGCGATGGGAGAGCAGATAGCCGATGTATTGACCAAGCCGCTATCCAGAGTGAAGTTTGAATACTTCAGAGAGAAGCTTGGTGTACTTCAAATCGAGGTTCCTTCCAAGGGGAAGTGATGAGTCTGGAAGACGCAGATACACATGGGATTTATGACATGGTGGTAGGTTGGTCCTCCCATGGCTGTTGATGTAATTGTCAGGATTTTCCGACATGGTTGTAGGTTGGTCCTCCCATGGTCATTGATGTAATTGCCAAGATTTTTCGGCATGGTGGTAGGTTAGTCCTCACATGGTCGTTGATTTAATTGTTGAAGCTTTTTCGACATGGTGGTAGGTTAGTCCTCCCATGGTCATTGATGTAATTGTTGAGCCTTCCACGGATGGTGGTAGGTCTGTCCTCCTATGTCATTGGATGTAAGTGTTGTGTTATGTGTATATGAGTTGTGCTCCATTTGACGATGAGATGATCTGAAGGTGACGAGGTAACAGTAGGATCCTACAGGTTTTACAAGAGGCATATAATAAGTCCTGAGATGTACCTACTTGATGGATTTCTCACAGAGATGATGAAGACCTACATGGAGGCTAGGCCTACATCCAACATGAAAAATGGATGGTTCTATAGAAATTATTATGACGAGAAGATTCGAGAGATATCACCATTTGTTTAAGATGATGAGAACAATAGCAATAGTGATGACGATGATCCAGCTTTGATGATGATCCAGTGATGAATACTTGTGTTGATAAATTGTGTCAAGGGAATACCTTCCTAGTTAAGAGGGCGTGTCAATGTAATTGTAACTTCAGAAGATATTCACTTGTATCCCAACGGAGATGTTTGTTCCTCAGATCGGGAGAGTCATTAATGTAATTAATTCAAGTAAAGTCATTGAGGTTAACCCTCCATTGTATGTCGGGGCATTAGACTCCTTAGTTGAGTTATATTAGGGTTATTAGACTCTCTTAGAGAAGCCGACCCTGTAGGGAAAATGTCAAGTGGAAAAATGGTATAAATAGAGAGTGTGACTCTCTATTTTAACACACACACTCAATCATCAATAGCGCATGAGAGAGAGAAGACTAGCTCGCACAAGTGAGAGAGAGAGCAACTGTCGAAGATCATCTTTATAGTTTTGGGTTTTAATTTTGCTACTGGTGCTCAATCTATCTCTGAGGAAGTTGCGAGGTTTCTCCTTTATGGTTTCCCCAAGGAAAATCTTTGTGTCTCTTGTCTCTTGTGATTATTGTTGTGCATGTTATTCTCTCAGATAAGATCCTAGATCATATTGATTAAATTGTGAAAAACTAACAGGATTTTGGCAACGACCATCTTGCCAAATAGTCTGAAGGAGAGATCTGCTTTTATATATGTACCTAATGCAGATCCAATAAGGTCAAAGATGGCCTATGTCCATAATTCTGGTGGTAACCCTAGCAGTTTGACCCAAATGGGTTGGCATGGTGACTTTTATTTTCCAACATCAAAAGATGGTCTCCATCGTTTGATAATGATGGTTGTGTTCACCATCAACCAAACCCCACCAAGTATACGCCTTGAGTCCTATGTCTTTTGAAAAATGATATCAAACCAACCTTTTGCTAATGAATATACTTTGGGGGAATATCCAAGATGTGGGGACTAATTCTCTTTAGCCCATGCTAGAAAGTGTTCAACTGATACCCCCCATCCACCAAAACGCCCTACTAGAGAAAGTTTCAAGAGGGGGATAATGTTTGCCATCTACACATCTTTTCCCAAGGCCAGGTTAAGAGGTCAACCCTTCCTTTTGACACATTTATTTTTGAAGATGTCGAGTAATCCCACTTGTTCAACCGATGATGTAGAATCCTAACCTCTTACAGGCTTGTGACCATTCACTGGAGCTGACGAGGGCTTCAATGCATTATGCGAAAATTCCTTATCAATCACACGATCTACGGAAACACTGGAGCAAGTCTTTACAGCACCAGGTTTGTTGCTTTCAGAGGACTCATTACCCATGTGCTAGAGTTTTGTGACAAGGTTTGTGTAGGGCTTAAACAACTTTTTATTCCTACCCAGGATAACAAATATCAGGTGGTGTTGTCAATGGCTCAATGAGTTGAAAGATGGTACCCAGGAAAACACGGAGGGGATATATTCAAAAATTAATGTTGACTCTAGTTCTAAGAACCCTAATGCTTAGTCTTCGATGTTCGACACACTACTTCACTCCTCAAGTAGATACCCTAGCGGGCTCCATTTGCAGGTGACAGAAAACCCTGGCGGTCCCATTTGCAAGTGGTAGAAAATCTAGGACCAGAGCTTATGTTTACGGTGGTAGAAACCCTAGCTTCACTGTTGGTGGTGGCACGAAACCTAGTGGTCCCGTTTACAAGTGATAGAAAAACTAGGACTAGAGCTTCTGTTTGTGATGGTAGAAACACTAGCTTCCATTCGAGGTGGCTAAAACACTAACGGTCTCAAATGCAAGTGGCAGATCCCTAGAACCAGAACCTTTATCGAACTAGGCCTACTCCCAGAACCCTAAATCCAAGTGGCAGGTGGCAAGAACCCTAGAGCCAAGAGCTTCCATGAACAAGTAACTTTCAACTTCTCACTACTAATTGTTGTTACACGAAACTTCAACATAAATAATATTTACCTAATAAACAAACCAAAAAACGGTTTATTTAATAATTTATTTTTATATGGCCTAAGTAGACAAGAAATAGTATATATATATATATATATATATATATATATATATATATATATTAAAGGGCAAAATCCAGAATCATATATAGCAAGTGCACTATATAATATTTTAAATTACTTATATTCATAGGAGGGCTTATAATATTTTGTTTTTTTATAGTTATATTTAGTGACAAATTTCAATATTATTAATACATTATATAATAATTTAAATTACTTATATCATTGCGTCGAGAGACGCTATACAACCCAATATGGGGGAGATCTTGTAATGTTATGTAACGTTCCTCTTGTAAATGTCGGCCATACAAAATAAATTTTTTAATTATCCTCCAAAATAAATGTCGGCCACAAAAACAACTTAATATGAGGGAGATGTTGTAATGTTCCTACCTAACAAAACAATAAAAAATAAAAATTTAACTATTGGCCAAAAAAATTTCAATGAGAAAAACAACATAATATGGGGGAGATGTTGTAATGTTCCTACTTAACAAAATAATAAAAAATAGAAAATTGATTTATCTGCAAAAAAAATGTTGGTTCTGCACATGGTTTTAAAACCATGTGCAAGGCCTCCTAAACAACCCATGGTTTTATTGTACATGGTTTAGGAGGGCCTTGCAAATGGTTTTAAGACCATGTGCAAGGCCTCCTAAACAACCCATGGTTTTATTGTACATGGTTTAGGAGGGCCTTGCAAATGGTTTTAAGACCATGTGCAAGGCCTCCTAAACAATCCATGGTTTTAGGAGGGCCCTGCACATGGTTTTAAAACCATGTATGGGGGAGATGTTGTAATGTTAGTTCCTAACAAAATAAAAAATAATAAAAAATATTGTATGACGGCCATAAATAGTATTAAATATTAATAATAAAAATATTATATGTCGACCTTAAATAAAAAGATGTGTCTTTTGGCCTGAATCACACCAAAGCTTATAGTTGAGTGCAATACTTAAGAAGAGGTTTGCACCTCCAAAGATTTGATCCCTCTTGGCGCTTAATAGCGCCTAGGATTTGGATCTATGATGGTTATTAGAAGGAAATACAAAACTTTTTTTTAATGTTTATACTATTAGAAGACAATCCAAAACTTTTATATTTTAAGATGTGGATATATTATTTTAAATTATATTATGAGAAAGCAATCTAAAAAACTAGATTTATATTTTAAGGTAAATATATAATTGCGTCGAGAGGCGCTCTATAGCCCAGTATGTGGGAGATCTTGTAACGTTACGTAATGTTATGTCGATTATAAATAATATTACCGATTATGAGGGAGATGTTGTAACGTTATGTAACGTTATGTCGGGTATAAATAATATTGCCGATTATTAGGGAGATGTTGTAACGTTATGTTGTCTATAAATAATATTGTCGATTATGAGGGAGATGTTGTAACGCTACTTTTTTGCACCGAGAGGTGCTCTACAACCCAATATGGGGGAGATCTTGTAACGTTCATCTTGTAACATTCCTCATGTATTGTTCCTCATGCAACGTTCCTCTCATAAATGTTGGCTATAAATAATATTGCCCAAAAATACTAAAAGATAAAATTTTAATTATCCGCCAAAATAAATGTCGGCCACAAAACAACCTAATATGGGGGAGATTTTGTAATGTTTCTACCTAACAAAACAATACAAATTAAAAATTAAATTATCCGCAAAAAAATGTCGGTCAGAAAAACAACACAATATGGGGGAGATGTTGTAATGTTCTTACCTAACAAAATAAAAAAAATAAAAATTGAATTATCCACAAAAAAAATGTTGTCCTTGCACATGGTTTTGAAACCATGTGCAAGGCCTCCTAAACAATCCATGGTTTTATTGTACATGGTTTAGGAGGGCCTTGCAAACGGTTTTAAAACCATGTGCAAGGCCTCCTAAACAACCCATGGTTTTATTGTACATGGTTTAGGAGGGCCTTGCAAACTGTTTTAAAACCATGTGTAAGGCCTCCTAAACAACCCATGGTTTTATTGTACATGGTTTAGGAGGGCCTTGCAAATGGTTTTAAGACCATGTGCAAGGCCTCCTAAACAACCCATGGTTTTAGGAGGGCCGTGCACATGGTTTTAAAACCATGTATGGGGGAGATGTTGTAATGTTAGTTCCTAACAAAATAAAAAATAATAAAAAAATATTATATGTCAGCCATAAATAATATTAGATATTAATAATAAAAATATTATATGCCAACCTTAAATAAAAAGATGTGTGTTTTGGTTTGAATCAAATTAATAGCTATATATAGGAAACACCAAAGTTGATAGCTTCTTGAGTGCAATACTAAGAGTTTTGCACCTAAGATATTTGATCCCTCTCGGCGCTTGATAAAGCCTAGCATTTGGATATACATTGGTATTATAGTGACGCTTCTCTCCAATCTCTTTGAGCATATGAATACAATTTTAAAAACAAACTAAATAATTCGTTTCTTTAGGTTCGATAAACCAAAGTTTGGTCTCGTTAACCACCGTCATCATCATCAACAAAATATAAAGATATAATATTATCATAATTATAGCTTATACATATTATGGATGTTGGAAAAAATCAAATAATAATAATATTTATATTTATATATTAAAATTATTTATTAAATAAAATAAAATAATAAATAACATTTTAAAATCTGAATAAAAAATACAATATTTTATAATAGTAATAAATCTTATTTTTATTATTATTATTTATAAATAAGTCAAACTTTGCTAGGTAAGTTTTTAATAATAATAAAGTAAAATTTTAATTTGTTACATTTAAAAAAAATTTAAATGATGGATAAGCGACTATATATGCCTCAACGTACGCTCAAACTGGTACATTTGATACTTATGCAGATAATGATGGGTTTAATTTTAAATTTGATTTTAAAATTTTAACAGAGTTTTTTTTTTAATTTTTAAATAAAATTAAAGCAAAAACAAAACTAAATTTTAAAAGAATTTAAAAAAAAATTGAGCTTTTTTATTTATAAATTAATTTTACTTGTTTATAATAATTAAATTTAATGAATGTTTATGATTAGTTTGAAAACTAAAGATTTAAATTATAGAAAATTCATCTTTTTATATCACTCTATTAAATTCCTTTAGAAAACAACAAATTTTTCTATGAAGCTAAATTTATATCTAAATTTCCATGGGATGATATCTTAAGAAAGCCTTCTATCAAAACTATTCAATGATGTCAATTGAAAGTTAAAGTATATCCTACTTTATGGATAGATTTGATGTTAACATTATATATCTTTTAATATTTAAAGAAACAAAGTTCAAATAAATCTTAATTATAATATTTAATTATCTGAATAAAGTTTTATAGCTTTTTAAAATTAAATATTTAAAATAACTACTTACGAGTGCGTTATAACATCATACCAAAGTAATTTTATAAAATATTAATATTTCTATAAAATAATTAATCATTTTAGTGAAAAGCATTCCCCACAAGTCAATGGACAATGACTTAGTTTCCATAATGGATAAAACTAAACAATAATGTATCTTGTTGGATCTAGAATGTACAAACAACTAGATCAATTATCATTTTAGAAGTTGTTAACTTTTTCACATGCTATAATGTAAATTATATAATTAAATATATTGTATTGTAGGTGTGAAAAAACCTTTAAACGAGTGTTTGTTTTTCTAATGAAAAAGAAGTGTTTAAATATTTATAAATTATATTAATATAATATATATATATATATATAGTTAAAATACCATTTATATGTGGAAGTTTTCACTCCAATATTTAAAAAAAAAAAATCTAATTAGTGTGGTTTCGGCCTGGCTCTTTGGTTTTGCGGAGTTTGGACTCCTTCCAACTCCTCATCCTTGGAGTATAGCGTTCCAGCATCCCCTGCTTGACTGCGGTTTTTTGCCGGTTATAGATCTTTGTCATGTGCCTATTTCTTTGCAGGCGTGGTGTTCTTGGAGAAGAGAGTTCATTGCTTCTTTGAAGATGCATTTGCGCCCCCTTGCTTCATGAAGATCTTTTCTGTGAAGTAGGGCTTGTGTGAAGGAGTTTGATTCCAGATTGCAAGAAGATATAGGTCGAGACACCTTTTCAGGGGGTTCTCAAAGATCTTTCCTCTCTGAGAAGGAGGCTGTCTGTGAAAGGCTGCAGCTCCCTTGTTTCAAGAAGATATCTTATTCGAGCTTCAAGACCAAGAAGACTTCAAGCCTCTCGGCTCTCAGCTCGTTTTGGAGGTTTGTCTTGCTACTGTGGCTGGAATTTGGATCTGGCGGTGTCTTAGATTGGAGCTGGACGAGCTTTAGTCTTGGTATTTTGGTGTTCTGGGTTGTAGTGAGCCTCCTTGGCTTACTTTCCAATCCCTAGTGAATAGATTGCAGGAGAAATTCCTTTTTAGTGCTGGTGAAATCCATTTGGGTTTGTTTGAGTTGTGCTCTGAGTTCATCTCTGTTTTGAGGTCATGGCGGATGGAGGGGGATCCTCCCCTATCCCTGGACTCAATGCTTTCAGGAGACAGACAGCTCTAGGAAGCAAGAGGAAACTTACCCAAAACCAGTAGACTTTTGTAAAGAAGCTTGTAAATATTCCTTCGGTAGCTCTCCCAGTGGATCAAACTTGCCAAACAACTTTAAATATTGCTGACCGGGGACTCATTGGCCAGTTCACTGGGCTTTGGCATTCCCCTAAGACAATCGCAGGGTGGGTTCAAAGGAACTAGAAACCTCTCATCTCAGAAGGCATTTGCAATAATTTGATAGGTAAGGGATATTATCTTTTTCTCTTTGAAAATTCTGCTGATAGAGATTTAATCTTTCGAAACGGGCCATATTTCATGGGTCCTCAAGGGCTCTACTTGAAGAAATGGTCTTCGGACTTTGATCCGAATCAAGATGTCCCCTCAGCGGTTCCTGTTTGGGTTAGGTTGCCGCATCTTCCTCTCCATTGTTGGAATTCGGGAGCTCTAGAAGCTATAGGAAACACTCTGGGGAAATATATTGATAGGGATGATCGAAGAGATCAATATACATGTGCCAGAATTTGTATGGAAGTGGACTTGGAGGTAGGACTCCCTGAATCTATTAACCTGACAGTAGCGGATTGGACTTATGTATAAGAGATAGACTATAAGCAACTGCCCTTTAAGTGCAGATTTTGTCATGGTTATGGACATTTTGCCAGATCTTGTAAGAAAAAAGTTGAGGAAGCAGTTGTTAAATGAAAGGGAGATCAATGGACTCAAGTTCAAAAATCTAGCTCAGCAAAGCAAAGAAATAAAGCCAAGGGACAAAAGGAGAAATAGGGACAAGTAACAACTCCTCTGGACAGAAAGAAAAAGGAGCAGCTATGAAAGAACCAATGACTCAAAACAATTTTGAAGTACTGTGCATCCCATAAGAACAAGTACTTTCAACACTTGATGAGGGAGAAGTCCCCCAAACTCAAATTCAAACAAGTGAAGAAGTCAGAGGTCTTGTAGAACCAGATCTCAACACTCCTGTGGAAGGACATTCTCCTACATATGAAGAATTGACAAAAAAAAAGAAACCTACGGACAATTCTGGCTCATCCGATGAAGATCCTCTCGAGAGGTCATCCAAAAAGGGCAAAAAACTCATAAGACGGTTCGGGAGGAAGAAGCCGAACGCCTTAAGATGCAAGGAAGTCAATCAACTATAGAGATGTCTAACAGCAGGAACACCTAGTCCAGACCTGCAAAAGGAGGCCCTACCCCGTCCGTAAAAAAATGAACTTTGTCTCTTGGAATTGCAGAGGGATTGGCAATTCTACAAAAGTTGAAGCAGTGAATGATCTTATAAGAATGGCTTCTCCAAACATTCTTATGCTCCAAGAGACAAAAATTGATGAGGAAATCCTACTTTCCATTAGCAGTAAGAGATGGAAAATGAATGTTTCTAAGGCAGTCAGTGCCAGAGGCACTGCTGGTGGAATAACTACATTATGGACAGGAAATGATTTTTCTTTGGAAAACTCCCACAATTCACAGCATTGGATCTTTACCAAACTTAGTCATATTCCAAGTCAAAAAGCAATTTTCCTTTTTAATCTTTATGTTCCTGTCAATTCCTAGGAAAAAAGAGTCTGCTGGAGCTTGCTGGCATCCTTTCTCGATGCCAATTCCTTTTCAAATATAATAGTTGCTGGTGATTTAAATATAATATTGAATGCAAAAGAAAAAGCAGGTGGTGTTTATGGGAGAGATCCCATGCTGAAATGGATGGACAATTTCATACTATCGTGGGAGATGATCGATTTCAAACCCAAAAGAGGAAGGTTTACGTGGTCAAACAATAGATTAGGGGCAGCTAACATTTCTGCTAGACTAAATCATTTTCTGGTGTAGAGCTCTTTGTTGGCAGATAAAAAATTTACTGTCGCTTTGCTAGAAAAAGAGAAAAAAGCTTAGTTCAATTCTTTCCAAGTCTTTAGGCAAGAAGAAGAATACTGGAGACTAAAATATTGAAGTACTTGGTTGAAAGCTGGAGATAAGAATACCTCCTTCTTTCATAAGCAATGCAGAGTTAGAATTTCTCAAAATCATATTTCGGAAATCTCCTCCTAGTCCGATGAAGTGGTAAAAGGAATTTCTCAAATCAAACAATTGGATGAAGTTCATTTTCAGAACTTTTATAGGGAATATGGCTCCTCTGATTCAGATTATACTTTTGATTTTTTGTCCAACATCCCTAGTTTGGTGAGTGAGGTAGAAAATGATGAGCTAATGAAGCCTTTTTTAGAGCAAGAAATTATTGATGTTATCTGGTCCATGGAGCCAGATAAAGCTCCAGACCCTGATGGGTTCTCCTTCCACTTTTATCAAATTTGCTGGTCAGTAATTAGGATAGATCTTTTACGAATGATAAAAGCATTCCAGCTTAAAGCCAAAGTGGGTGGCTGCACAAATTGCACCTTTCTTGCATTGATTCCTAAAGAAGCTAATCCATCTTCCTTTGACAGATTCATACCTATTTCTCTTTGCAATGCATCCTATAAAATATTTTCTAAACTATTAGCAAACAGACTTAAACCTTTGCTTGAGAAGCTGATTTCTCCTCTTTAAGGAGGGTTTGTAAAAGGGAGACATATTCTGGACAATGTTATACAAGTCCAGGAAGCTATGCATTCTAGTTTTCTTTGGAAGGAGAAGCGCATGCTTATCAAACTTGATATGGCAAATGTCTTTGACAGGGTAAATCACTCTTTTCTTTTCTCAGTTCTCCATTCTTTTGGATTTAGTTCTGCTTTTTTTAATTTTGATAAAAGCATGCATTCACAATCCTTGGATAGCACCATTAGTAAATGGCAAACCAACAAACTTCTTTCAAGATTCTAGGGGCCTTCGACAAGGCTGTCCTTTGTCGCCCTTTTTGTACATTCTTATGGTCGATTCACTAAGCAGGAAGCTAACAACAGGAAAAAATGATGGGATCATTCTGGGCATGACTGCCGCAGTAAGAGTCAAAGATATCAACCACGCCCTCTTTGCAGATGACACTCTTTTCTTGGGAGGGGATTTTTTAAAAATGGCAAGAGATTTCTTTGAAATTATGCATCAATTTTGTATTATTTCAGGGGCTCTCATCAATAACCGAAAGAGTGCAGTGTTCGGATGGAATGTCGATCAATCAAAAGTTGATAAAATTGCACAGATCTTGGGTTTTGAAGGATATGCTTCCTGGGACAAGGTCAAATATTTGGGTCTACCATTAACTTTGGGGCAAAATAATCCCTCTCTCTGGCTGGAAATTATTAGTAAGACTAAAGCAAAGATTGTTTCATGGGGTGGCCATTGGCTTATAAAGGCAGGAAAGGTCATTCTGATCAAGTCCGTCCTCTCTTCTGTTCCTATTTACCAATCTTCTTTACTCCAGGCACCAAAAGCTATTATGGATCAAATATCAAAACTGCTTAGAGACTTCCTATGGAGAGGTGGGAAAGGAAACCAGAATCACATGCATCTGATTAAATGGGAAATAGTAAAAATACCAGTTCTTGAAGGAGGATTGCAAATCAAAGATCTAGGAATGTCCAATATAGCAATGGGAGGAAACTTTTAACTTTTAACTGCTGAAAACTTGTTAAAAAAAGGTTTTTATGGACCATTTAGATGCTGCTTTTGTCATCACGCTGCTGAGTCTTTTGCACATATTTTTGTTGAATGTGATTTTGCTCAAAAAGTCTAGGCTATTGTTCTGCATGGGATGCCTTACTCTTTTTTTCCTCTAAATGTTGAACCTGTTACTCTCTTTAAAAATTGGTAGTCAAGGTATCCTTGGGTTCTTTCTTCCAGTCATGCATGGAGAAAAATTTGGCAAGCCATTCCAAAATTTTTCTGGTGGAAAATTTGGTTGGCTCGAAATGATTTGATCTTTAATAGCAAAATCCTAAAACTTGATATTGTAGCATCTAAAGCTAAGGCATTTCTTTTGGAAGCAATAGGAAACCTTCAAATAGTTGGAACTAATTTAGAAGCTGAAAAGAATTGGCTTGGTTCGAAGTCAGTGGATAAAATTTAGATGGGTTTAAGCAAGCCTGTTATTAAACCATTTTGGCACATCAGGCTTTCAGAAAAGGAATTTTCAGATTGGTGGAAATTTAAAAATAAATCCTCAATATTATTTGATGGAGCATCAAAACGAAACTCGGGGAAAGCTGGGGCATGGGGCTTGATCTTCTATCCAGGAAAAAAACTAGAAACAAGTTTCAGTTGGGGAATAGGGAAAACTACAAACAATCAGGCAAAATTATTTTCTCTTCTGAAAGCATGTCAACTTGCAAAGGAAGCAGGTCATAATAACTTGCAAATCTGTGGAGATTCTGAAATCATCATTAAAATTTTAAATTCTGATTCAATGTTCAATAACCTTAGTCTGAATGTGACCATGCAAAGGTTGCATTTCATTTTGATTGACTGTGATTCAGTTACTTCTTACCACATTCTTTGCAATTTGAATAAGCAGGTAGATCTCAAAGCAAATCAGGGTTGCCTCCTTCCTCCAGGAACGTTAGGTGTGAATGCCAGATATTGTTTAATGCATCCCATCCATGAAAAAATTTCATTTTGATGCAAGGAACTGTATTTTTTTGGAACAAATTGTAATTGGGTGAAAGCCCAATATATTCATTTTAAATAAAAAAATTAATTGTTTTGGTTAAAAAAATACCATTCATATATGCTAGCATTTGAAACACGAGGTGCAAAAGAATACGGAGAGGATCAACATATTTTGTAGTGGTTCTTCAACTATATTATAAGGCCATGTGCAATAATAAATGTGTCAGAATATATTTGTGAAGAAAACCATCTTTTTTTTTGTGAATTCAAAAGCTAATATATTGAAGTAAAATAGTGTTACAGATAATAGTATGAAACTGTGAATCTGTCCTGCAGATAAGAAGAGACAAAAAGAAAAGACCAGTCTTCCCAAATAGGGAAAACATACCATAACAGTAATAAAGATTGTCCCTCTGAGAGGGAAAACCGATATTAACAAGTTGTAGTTTAAAATGTTTACAAAAAACCTTCAAGAAGAGCATAGTAATCATAGACTTGGGTGACCAAATTCCCAAAATCTTTGACAAAAGGAGGAAATCCTGAAACATAAACCTATCCTAAAATTTTGTATAGGGCTCCTCAATGATGGGAGTCCCAAAACCAGTACTCAATTGCTTTCCTAGAGGGTCTCCCTTGTTGTTGTGGTCGCCATCCTTACCACCGATGTCCTCTACATCACTACCAGACTCATCATCACCGTTGGAATCCTCGTTGTTGCTCAAAGCTTCCTCATTGCTGGTGATGGCTCGCTTGACCGGAAGGGGATCAATCTTCCTGTAAACCACCACGTTGGAAGTGGATTTGTCAGCGGTGGTGCTAGAACATTTTTGCTGAGGTGGAGGTGGCGGGAGAGCAATGTCCATGGGTGCCATAGGATGGTCAAGAGGAGGGGTGGCGTTTGGGGAGGCCAAGGGGGGCGGGGTGATGGAGGGAGCGGGAGGAATAAAAAGAGTAGGAAGGCCAGAGGCAGCCGTAGTGGAATTAGGAATAGGGGCTGAAAGTTGAAGGGTGGTGGAATAGAGGATGAGGTGAACCAAGAAATTCTTCACAACCCAGTAATTCCTCTTGCACTCATTGGTTCGATTGGTAGTCGAGAGGGATCCAGTAAGCTCATCTTCCCGGTCATAAAACAGAAGACGCAGAGGGGTAGGAATTTCAAGGTCATAGCCTTTCGATCTAGCTTGGGAATTGAATGGGATAACACGCTGACTGGCGGCACCCCTGTGAGCACGTCCCCGTATGGTTGTTCCCTGTTTCCTAGGCGGCATGATATAGGATGTGGGAAAGTGAACAGGAGGCAGGATGGTTGTAGGAAGCTGCAGCAGGAAGTTGACGAAGAAGAACAAGAGCAAGCAGGGGGGAGAATGTCGGCCTGCCTGTGGAATTATTGCGACAACACAAAACTACATGCCCATTAATACAAACCATCAACTCGCTGACGTAGTCGTACCTCGTCACAGCTGCAAGGATGCTAGGTTCAATGGAGGAGTTAAGGAGCACCACTGTCGGTGAGGGAGGAAACCGGTGCAAAGAGTGCGGCAGCATGACGTGAAGGGAATGAGGCACAGTTGTGTGCCTCGTTAGCTAAGCCTTGAGTGTTGGATGGCACAGTGTCACCCGCATTCGCGGGTGAAGAAAACAATCTTATAAAATAGATAACTACAAAAATAAACTAACCATAGTTGATTGCACAAGTTCCCCTATTCTTCGAAGCTTAATCCCGCAACACAAAAGGTAAAATTCTATACAACTTTTTGTCATAAAACGACATAAGTTTCAAATATACACAGTTCCAAAACACATTTATTCATTGTTACTTTGTGTCGTGTACAGTGGCATGAGGCACATAATCTCCTGATGCAAAGTTCTAAAGAATGTTGATGCACATAATCTGCTCAACATATCCTTTTCTGTTAATCTACCATACCATTTCAATTGAAACCCTTAATCAATTCAAAACAACAACCTTCTGCAATTTACATAGGGTACTTATAAATTTGTTCAAAGTTGCAAACTTGCATACTTTACTAAGATATTGCATTGTGACAGTTAGTCATTCTAAACCATAAATTTTTTATCCTTGCAATGTTTAGAACCAATTCTATTATCATTACCAAATTGTTATAAAGCAAAATTTCCAATATGTTCTAAAGCAATTCTTTTTCTTCTTGCATATTTTGGAACAGAGTATTGTTTCATGATCTCAAACCAAGCAATTTATTTGCTGATTTCTCATAAGAGAACCACACAATTAATAATAGGATGTAACTATGAATGTTATAAAATTGCAGATGGGATGGGGATATTTCTTAAAATCAAATTCATTTTTTTATCCAAAAATAGTTGAAGAAATTTCTCTTGGAGCTTCTACTCTAACACATGATGTTGACACTTCTCAACAAGGGATAGCAAGCATTTTGCAGCTCCACCCAACATAGTTTTAGACTTGTTAGAAACTCGAGCAGTAAAAAATGCATGTGGCATGAATATTATTTTGTTGTTTAGTACGATTTCTCCATTGCTTGATTCCTCATATACCATAACCAATATACCAATATGGAGCAACCAAAACACCTCGTATTCGCCTGAATCTGACATAAAAAGAATTGTTGAAAGTGCATTTTTCGTTGCTCAAATTATGTTTTCGACGATCTAGGTAGTTTGAAAACATGAAATTTTGTTTAAGATTGCAATTTGTGATTGCTGAAAATGCAAAATTGCAAAAACAACAATTTTCAGGCCACATTTTGACTGGTTTTAATAAAAAAATGGTTGGAATAATGGGACATGTTGGTGAGACTTTATCTCACCCACAAGTTTTCCACCTACATTATTCCTTTTTAAAATTTTAGAAGTTAATGATGGCTTGTGAAATTTCAATGCTATCATCAAGTTCTGGTTGTAAACACAACAGGCACAAGCTTCACAGTATGGAAGAAGCAGGTAGCAGTAAACATAAGTAGAAAGCACATAAATTAGTTGTGAGGGAACACTCATGAAACCGAGATGAATACAAATTTTCCATCTTTTAATATATTTGTTGTACATGATTCCTATCATATTGCAACTATTACACACTTTAATTTACCACAATTGTGTGCAAGAACATGCCCTCATTTTGCTTTTAAATAAACCAGTTCTAAGAATCATATTTCTGTTTCCATGCTACACTGGAGAAACTAAAAAATCCTTGCATAAAGAAATTATAAATGCTACAGTGCAATGTTTAGTCATTGTATCATATTCAGGGGTTGAAAAAGGCTTAATTAATTGAATGAAATTATGTTGGAGGAGCTATTCTGGATAAAAAAAGTTCCATTCAAAGTTGTCCTCTGTGGATTTCAGATTTTCTTATGCCTCCTTTTGAGAAAGGTCAACCACAGTGAGTATGTGGGAGCGTAATAATCACGGAGTAACCTCTGATCCCAGATCTTTTCCAGCTCAAAAAACCAAAAACCAACCCCAACTGTGTTAACATTTCTATAATCTGCAGGCAATCTCAACAGAAATCCATCGATTCAAAGTTTGACAAGTTACATACAAGTTGGGATTATATTTCTCATTGTGGTGCAGAGAAACCATGTTGGAAATGTAACCTGGAGATGAGATCAGAGCGTATACTACAATGATTTTACAAGAAAACACCCAAAACAGTAATGCCATCATAGTGTGCCTCACAGTTAAACCACATGAAAGCTACAACAACCAACCCTGCCTAGGGTTTAATGCAAGATGCTCCATGATAGACAAGCCTCCAACATGCAATCGGAGCACAATTCCAAAAACGAGATATCAATTTTTCACACAAGTCACCTCGGACGTGAAAGTTCCATTGATTTCAAAACCAATGATGAATCTTCATTTATAAAGTCGGAATACCTATTGGATATAATTTCCAGCCACTTGTATTTGGGAGTTTCAAATTTATGTGAAGATCCCCACCTTTCTTCCAATCCATCGCCTTCCAACATCCTAACCACTTCAAACATCTTTGGGTGATGACCAAGGTTAAATTGAGTGCATAACAACACCACTTGCACCATCTCCTCAAGTTCAACTCTATCATATTTGGGTTTAATATCCTTGTCTATCATGATGTCAAGCCTATTCTCCAGATGTAATTTTTATCTTGCCACACAATTAATACAAGACAACCACACAATTCAAGAGTCTATTCTTCATTATAAGCCATTTTACTTGGTATTTATCATAGTATTCAGAACTTAGTTGTACTTACCCAATCAAGCATCACTCCTTTGTGGTTTGTTGCCAGACCAAAATCCAAATCCTTTTGTTCAGTTATGAGTTCCATCAATAACATGGCAAAACCAAATACATCAGTCTTCTTAGAGGACTGGCTCGCTGAGAGGTACTCAAGGGCAATGTGCCCAACAATACCCCTAACAGTTGTAGGCACATGTGAATCCTTGTGATCCAGAAGTTTTCCTAATCCAAATTCACCCACAACAACTTCAAAATATCCATCCAATAAGATGTTGTCTGCTTTTACATGACGACGAAATATCTTGGGATCACAATGCTCATGTAGGTATAAAAGTCACCTAGCAGCTCCCAGGGATATCCTCTTCCTTGTAGCCCAATGTAATGCAGGCTTTCCATGAATGGTATCTACAAGTATATAATATTCAATTAGTTTGTTTTACTTGAGACTCAATTACGTCCTTCATGTAATAAAGATCAAAATAAAACAAAGTTATATGCAAAATTTATATATTTTGGAAAGTAGATAACACCAAATATTGTAGGAGGAGGAAGATGTATAGCAAGAATATTGTGTCCTTCATTTATCCCTGTAAAAGGTTTATTGCAAATTCAAGACAGTTGACAAACAAAAACAAACAAACAAAGTGGTCATGTAATGGAATCATATAAAAAAGAGCAAACAGAGGAAGTTGAAGTGCCGGAAGAGACAACATATTGGTCTAAAGCATTAGAAGAGTCATTAAGATTATCATATTTGGAAGAACCATCAAAGGTCAACTTTGGAGATTCCCGAACAATTGTATTGAAGACAGAAGTAAAATTGCGAAACCCCTTCGCCTCTGGACCACATACCCAATGAAGCCAAGCAAACCATATGTTAAATTCAATCCAACAAGGTTTCTCTTCTCTAGCCTATCCTTGTCCCTCTTGTAATGGAAATTCCCTTGAATACTGCAAAAATACGTCCAATGGAGTCATATTCCCCAAGCCCTTACATAGACATACTGACAACTTTTTAAAGTTCTCCAAGGATCTACACTACTCATAAAGAGGAGACATAACCAACCTCTCAAGTAGCATAGACTTGATCTGAGTAAATAAAGGAAAGCTTGGCAACCCTTGAAGTATTGCACGCTTTGAACTGTAATTGTATATGATATTAATACTCATACTAATCTCTTCCTCAAAAGCTTTCCATAGCTCACTGATCGATGCTTTGTTGTCTTCATCATCTGCGCAATCCTCTGCCATCATGTAACTATATACAAATAATGAAGCATCCATTTAGACAAACATTTATGTTCAATGTTGATCTAAGGTTTGGTGTAGTAATAAATGTCAACAATCTGAGTTGTAATTCCAGTATTTCTTTATATTAAACTCATCAATTTGTGAATATAACAACTTATCACAAGTTCAAAACACAAAGACATAGTGTGATTTGTGAAAGAAAACTGTGAGTGGGAATGGCTATGGATAAATACCAATTGTGTTTGCAATTGTAAGACATCATAAGCCATTTGATTAAAGAGTAACCTGTTGAATATGTTGCACAATAGAGGAGACAAAAGATAAAACCCCAGTCTATGTCATCTTCATCAAGCATATTTTGGGGTTAAAAAACCCAAATAAACATTCATGTTTAGCACATAATTAGAAACCCAAAATTTTCAATAAATAATAAATGAATATTTTTTGGAGAAAAAATAAACATAAAAGAAAGATGATTATCAATTGAAACCTGTCTTTCACAAAAACGTTTCGAAAAAATAATAATTATTTTTAAAATGGACCACTTGAATCCCATCACTCATAATTAAGAATATTTTGATGATGGATGAACCCAATGAATGGAAAGAGATTGTGATGTTACCTGTCAAATTCATGGTGCCATCCCATACATTGGACCGACTTTTTTCTCAACCGCTAAGGATTCTCCTTTCTAGCTACTTTCATCCAGTGAACTACTTCTAGACATTACAATACCATCTAGTGGTATCATCTCCATTACTTTGATAGATAAAACTGTGTTGATGGCCACATCCTTCACGAATACTTTTTCTCTAGTTCCTTCAACAAACATTGTTTGCAGAGCTTAATTAATAAGAGACAAAATCTCTGCTTGAGCCTGGTAGGAAATGAAAAGTAGAATTGTTGATAAAATGCCAAAACATGTATTTGCAATACTTAATTATCTATCGGGGATTACAATAAAATTTGGCTCACCTTGTCACTCAATCTACTTTTGAGCCATTCAACCAATGTAAACATGAATACAATGGTACCTCCTTCCAAATAATACCCAATACAATAGTGCCCACAATTGTTTTAATTCCATTAAGCCCATTTAAATATATTATATACACCCATAATAGTATTATTCATGCAAAGGAAAAAGCTTTCAAGCAAACGTAATATTCTATAGATTTACATCAATTATCTGACACAAGCATCAACAAATTAATATCCAGCATGAAATTACAGATGGCCACAAAACGCTTTAGCAATATAGGTAGAATAACTACAGGTATGGCACCTAACACCACCCACTAGAGAGGATGGGACATATAGTGGAACAAATATATGGCAAGGAAAATCCCAGAGGTTAAAGTGTAAGGACTTCACCATTTTCTTGCAATTTTCAATTGTCCATCTATAAGAAAACTTGCATCTAACCTTGCTTGATTTAATGTCTTAACTATATAAAACCTTAACATAATTCATTCTGTTTGGTGTTGCATGACGTAATTCAAATTATCCAGAAAGGGTAAAGCCACTTAAAAAACAAGAAAATTTTCCCGATAGAATCAAGAAAGTTATCTAATGAAAGTGTATTTTAAATATGCCTTAGGATTTGTTGTAGGTTGAGTTAGGGAACCCACTATAGGAAATCCTATGTAGCTGGTGTTAATGGCTTATTCTCTCTAGTAAACCCAAAATTAATCTAACTTGCAATTGGGAAGTTCATAAATATCCACCTTCTGAAGCCTGGTGGGATTATTGACAACTTTTAGTCCTTGGAAACCAAGAAAACTTGCATCTAACCTTGCTTGATTTAATGTCTTAACTGTATAAAACCATAAAATCATTGATTTGTTTGGTGTTACATGAATTAATTCGAATTAGGCAGAAAGGGTAAAGCCACTTAAAACAAAACAAACATTTACCCATAGAATCAAGAAAGTTATTTAAGGAAAGTGTATTTTAAAATTGCCTTAGGATTTGTTCCAGGTTGAGTTAGAGAACCCACTGTAGGTAATCCTATGTAGCCAGTTTTAACAGCTAACCCTGTCTAGTAAACCCAAACTTAATCCAATTTGCAATTGGGCAGCTCATAAATATCCACCTCCTAAAGCCTGGTGGGGTTATTGACAACTTTTAGTCCTTGGAAACCAAGAAACAACCCAACCAAACCTTTTGATCCCTGCACTCTCTCTTTAGTGAACTTCAACCTTTGTACCAATAGCTCCCAGAGATCCCATAAAAAACTAACTATCCTAACTATCATGTTCTCTGATTTCAGGGAACCCCCAATGTTGTACATAACTTGTTGATATTTGAATATTGACAATATCTAAACTCCTACTTATGCCGAAATTTATAACAGAACCACGATAACCCAAGTTACACATGAAACCAATATGTAACAAATAGATCTCTATAGCAATGCAATATTTTGAATCAAAACCTTATCAAGCCTAAAAGTATGTCTGATATGTCAATTAGGTCTAGCTACACTGTCAGATTATTCAGAGCTACTGCCAAAAATAGGACCATGATAGCCCGAGTTACACAAAAAACAATATATAGCAAACATATATCTATATCAACATCGTATTTTAATAAACTGTTGCTAAGAAAAATACAATAACAAATTATGAATCAAAACCTGATCAAGAAAACAATAAGTCGGATCTGTCAATTTGGTCTCACTCAGGGGGTTGGGTAGGAGAAATGCTATTTTCTCCACCCATGTTCAAATCCAACTTATGACACATTTCGCTCTTTGTGAGCCAATTGTTGTTGAGGCTGTAACCCATGAGAGATATCTTACCTTTGCTTACAGGATAGAGGCTGGGGTGCTTCCTTACATGTTAAAAAACATTAAGTATAATCTAAGTAAACAAGAATGTTCCACTCTATAATGTTAGAGCTAACACACAATACCATAAACCAATGACAATAATCAAAAGTAATAGATCTAAAACATCATATTCCAGAGCATTGAAGTGTCAACTGATAGAAGTACTATCAATCATATGATGTGTTTTAGTTAAAAACAATGAGATAAAGAAACATCACAAGAAAGATGGAGTGTAAAGTGGGAACCCTATTACTCGGACAATACTCACTTGAACATTTGAGTACTTGGCTCTAAAAAGGATTCCCCTGTTACACTGTTGCAAAATATTGAACAAAAATATTGCCTTGTATATTAATCTCCTCACAAGATCATGACACAATGAGGTACAAAAATGAGAACTAACTATGAACCTAAGCTTTTATTTATATTTCAGGATTGCTTGACCTAGTCAACCCGATGACGGTTAAACACCCTGGCCTTTACTGATTTTTATCAAAATTACAACATGTCTCCAAATAAAGGGGTTTTATTGCAATAAAAGAGGTATCTGTACCCAACAAAGACCACAATTTCAAAATTCCTTAATAGATAAACCCTCTCTTGGAATGAAGTTGTCTTGATTGATTCAATGTAATTGGAATAGAGTATATGTACAAAGCAATCAATTGCTTTTAACTCAGGATAAACCATCCATATAGAAAAACACAATAACAACGATCCAACATGATTACAATGGAAATAAATAGCACAACTTTGTTTCCTCTTCGGCTCTGCGGTGCTCGTCTTCATCCATGGCGGACGTCGACCTCTGCCACAACTTGTTTTGCTTCACCCTTCCTGGAACATATAATGAGATATCTGTAGAAAGCATATGATTATACAGGTAATGAGTTCCTGTCACATTAATGCTATAGTTCTAGTGCATGTGAGTGGAGCTATAATTTTTTGTGAAGATCTCTCATGAATTTGGTATGGCCCTCCCTTCGATTGGTAAAAACCCCATATTATCTGTATCTTCGTATCTTTAAGAATATATTTTCCAATGCAAAAATCCTATATTCTAGTTTTCAAATCCTTGTAATGTTTAATGAATGCTCATTTACCACTTTGAGCTTCTTACACTCCAAGCCCCTTTTGAACCATTCTTAAATGTAAACTAAATCTTATATAATTGTTCAATAAATTGCCAGAGAACATTAGATACCGAAGATGAGAAGGGAACAAACAACATACAAAAATTAAGATACGTTGCTCAACAATTAATAGTGGCACTGACCTGGAAAACCAGGCCTACAATGGTCGTTCTCGTCTTGCGGAATGAAGGAGGATGAACACCTTTGTTTGTGATCATTTCAGTTCTCCTACACAAATCAAAGTTGAAGCCACCTTTAGGATGAAGTTCGATCGCAATCTTCTCCATGGATTTGCGAATGGGAACAAAATCCCTATAAAAAAGTCATGATCCAACATCAAAATAGGGAATTAATAGCACGCATGAAACCTATGAAAAGTTTAACGATCCTTAACAAAATACAAGATTTCAAACCTGTACAATGTAGATTGAGTATACCCCGCAAGCTCCAGAAATCAGATTGAATTCTTGGCAATTTGACACCTTCCAAACCTTAAATCACAAAAAAGGGGAAAGATAAATCCCTCACTTGGGGTTTTATATTTTTTGTTGTCGTGGCAGCGAGTTGAAAATGGTCCAAATAATTTCAAACATGTAAAATGCAGACTGAGTATACCCCGCAAGCTCCAGAAATCAGAGACTTCAAAAAGGGTCTTCATTTTGATGCTCCAATATTCTTAATTATCTCTGCAACCTGTGGAATCTTAAAGGGATAATTTTGATTTTCAAATCTTTCTCTACAAATTCTACAAAACCATTTTTTAAACCTGGTTTGATACTAATAATAGGAGGAAGAGTTAAAAACCTAGTATGCTCTGTTTTAGTTAAAAATATAAATAATGAATATTCTGGAATAAATTCACAAAAGACATTGTTAAGAAAGTAAAATACTGAATACAAAAAATATAGTCTATTCATAAAACATCATCCTTCTGAAGAGATTTTTGAAGATAAAACTAGTGTTACATATCTTCGTGTATAGTAACAGGTTTGAATGTATATGTTTTCTTAGAAAAAGGTTTTATTCAAAAGAAAAAAAATATATACATAACTATACTGCAACCTATTCCTAAAAGACAAGAAAAACCGAATAAAAGCCTCACTACTTCCTTTAGAGATAGAAACATAAATATTTTTATGATTTACTAAAGATAATTGAACAAAATATCTAAAAATAACTAAAACATAATTCCAATAATAGCCGGAAACTCTTTATGGACCACTTGAATCCAAACACTCATTAAGAATATTTTGATGAAGGATGAACCCAATGAATGGAAATAGATTGCAATGTTACCTGTCAAATTCATGGTGCCATCCCATACATTGGCCCCAATTTATTTCTCAACCACTAAGGATTCTCCTTTCTAGCTACTTTCATCCAATGAACTACTTTTAGACATGACAATACCATCTAGTGGTATCATCTCTGTTTCTTTGATAGATAAAGCCGTGTTGATGGCCACATCCTTCACATATACTTTTTTCTCTAGTTTCTTCAACAAACATTTTTTACATAGCTTAATTCATAACAAACAAAATCTCTGCTTGAGCCTGGTAGGAAATGAAAAGTAGAATTGTTGATAAAATGGCAAACATGTATTTGCAATACTTAATTATCTGTAAGGGATTACAATAAAATTAATCTCACCTTGTCACTGGATCTGCTTTTGAGCCATTCAACCAATGTAAACATGAATATAATGGTACCTCCTTCAAAATAACCCCCAATACAATAGTGCCCACAATTGTTTCAATCCCATGAAGCCCATTTAAATATATTATATACACCCATAATAGAATTATTCATGCAAAGGAAAAAGCTTTCAAGCAGACTTAATCTTCTATAGGTTTTACATCAATTACCTGAAATAAGCATCAACACATTGATATTCAGCATGAAATTACAGATGGCCGCACAACTCTTTAGCAATATAGGTAGAATAAGTACATGTGCGGACCTTAACGCCACCCATCGGAGAGGATGGTACATAGAATGGAACAAAGATATGGGAAGGAAAAACCCAAAGGTTAAAGTGTAAGGACTCAACCATTTTCTTGCAATTTTCAACTGTCAAGCCACAAGAAAACTTGCATCTAAGCTTGCTTGATTTAGTGTCTTAACTATATAAAACCATAACATCATTCATTTTGTTTGGTGTTGCATGAAGTAATTCAAATTAGGCAGAAAGGGTAACTTAAAACAAAACAAAAATTACCCTATAGAATCAAGAAAATTATCTAAAGAGAGTTAAAACAAAACAAAAATTACCCTATAGAATCAAGAAAATTATCTAAAGAGAGTGTATTTTAAAACCGCATTAGGACTTGTTCTAGGTTGAGTTAGGGAACCCACTGTAGGAAATCCTATGTAGCTAGTTTTAACAGCTAACCCTATCTAGTAAACCCAAACTTAATCAACCTTGCAATTGGGAAGTTCATAAATATCCACCTCCTGAAGCCTAGTGGGATTATTGACAACTTTTAGTCCTTGGAAACCAAGAAATAGCCCAACCAAACCTTTTGATCCCTCCACACTCTCTTTAGCGAAGTTCAACTTTTGTACCAATAGCTCCCAGAGACCCCATACAAAACTAACTATCCTAATTATCATGTTATCCGATTTCAGGGAACCCCCAACGCTGTACATCACTTGTTAATATTTAAATATTGGCAATATCTAAACTCCTACTTATTACTGAATTTATAACAGATCCACGATAACCCAAGTTACACATGAAATCGATATGTAACAAAAAGATCTCTATAGCAATGGGGTATTTTAGAAAACTATGATAATAGATTTTGAATCAAGGCCTTATCAAGCCTAAAATTAAGTTTGATATGCCAATTAGGTCTAGCTACACTATCATATTTATTCAGAGCTACTGCCAAAACTAGGACCATGATAGCTCAAGTTACAAAAAAAATAAAAAAAAAAATAAAAAAAAAAAATATATATATANCGTATCTATCAATTGGGTCTCACTCAGGTGGTTGGGGAGGAGAAATGTTATTTTCTCCACCCATTTTCTAATCCCACTTATGACATGTTTCACTCTTTGTGAGCCAATTATGGTTGAGGTTGTAACCCATGAGAGATATCTTACCTTTGCTTACAAGCTAGAGGCTAGGGTGCTTCAAAAAAAAGTTCTCAAAAACGTACTTTTTAATGCATTGGATTTTTTTTCCAAATGACCCATCCATAAAAGGTATGGTCAACAAAATGAAAACTTTTGTTCTAAAAACATTATTTGCTAGTTGTTCCTTTGAAACCCAAGGATCAATGTCTATTTTGAGATCTATAATACATAGACATAGTAACCCATTGCCTAAAAGGTATGACAGGGAAAAGAAAGATTGTTGTAACAACTTAGATAGCTTAAATATGAGAAAACCTAATATTGTTAAGTTTTCATCAGAATAGTGAAATGATTTGTATATGTTTAAGCATCCCTATATTTAGGATGCTATATGGTAATGATTTGTTTGTTACTAAGGTTGATTTGTGACATAAATCCTTACACATGCTATTATCGATTGTAGTTAAATAGAGTGGTTATATTTGGAGTTATTTAACGAGAGAAAAAGGTGAAGGTTTCACCTCAAGGATTTTTGCAAAGGTTTCATGTAGATGGATTTCAAGTATTCGTCTTGTTTCCAAGTGGTTTGTCTTACGGTTAGGGTTTGTGAGTAATAGATCATGAAAGGAATAGATCATGCAACAGTTGACCTAGACGATGTGGACCCGCATCGGATTGGATAATGCATGGACATACTTCTCTACTCAACCAGAGGACTTTGATAACCTTGAGGCTTAGGAAACCCAAGGAATAGAATGTAGTTCTTCTTAGTTATTAATTATAGAAGGTAGTTACTTCCAGTCATTAATATTTTTTTTGTCCTTGGATCAATTTTTGGACTCGTTTTATATGAGATATTGTACACGTGAGATTTTGGACATCTATTTATATTCTTCATCGTATTTTCTTAGAGCAATTTGATACAAATGAAAATTGTTGTTTTCATAAAAATGTGTGAATATTTTTTAATTTTTTTAATTGCTGAGCTTTTCCCAAGCCGAATCAAACTCTTGGATCTTCTGTCTTACCAAATTTTTCCACAAGTTAAGTTTGGAAACATTGTTGACAATTCTATGATGATCATCGTACATAAACATGGAAACAACTACAATTGCTTGTGAAATAAAATCCATGGTGCTTAATAACAATTGATCATAATATCCTGCTTGCCATTACTACTTGTCTAAACGGAACTTATGAGAAGGTCCAATAAAGCAAAATTGAGTAACCAAGTTTTGGGTCCTTTCTCATGAAATAGAATATAAAATGGAAAAAAATTCTCAAATGTTAAATCACCAAAATAACATTCAATTATTAGGTATGTATTCCAACATAATATTTTTTTTATCCATGCCTCAACTAAGTTGATGCTGGAAAAAAATTGGAATTCAAAGTTGAAATTAGTGATCATAAATATTGAAGCTAGTAAGGAGTTGGTGGCGCAATTCTAGAGGAGTGTTGAAGGGGCTGATAGGCCTTTCTTAAAGTCATCATATGTTATAATGTATTAAATGTTATAATTATACAACCTTAACAAATGAACTGTTGGAGCAGGTGCAACCGCTCCAACCTCTCTCTCATGTATAAGAATACCATCTATTGAATGAATACAACGGTTAAGCGCTTGAACCAATATGTGATCTTTCTCTGATGGTTAATGTGTGCATAATACTTCTGCCTGCTTGAATGCAACAATGGCGTTGTTTCCGTTCTTTGTTCGGTCTAGTTGACAGCAGTAGCGGATGGAGACGGTTCGAACCTGCAAGAAATCGTGAGATAAAAGAAAAACTTGCAAAAAGAAATAAGGATTGCTCATCATGGATAAATGATCAAGAGGAAGCAATCACCCAGTACTAGAACGACCATGAATAGTTCGACTACAAAAGCAAAACCAAAATCAAAAGAAAAAATCGATTATTGACTTGGATAGTGACCAGTTTCTTTATAGTGTTGGTATAGTGGACACATCTATTATATATTTAAAGTAGTATGTTGGGCATTCTCATTGTGTGCTTAAAATACTCAATAATGGTTCGACATTTGAAGTCGTTATATATATATATATATATATATTAGTCATGGCATAAGCATTATGCTCATTCTGTAACTACCCGTCTATGGTCAACATTGTTTCCTAGCCGATAGGATACAATTCAGCATTTCCATTGAATTCTACTTGTATAAGTGCATCTACAAATTTCAATTAATTAGGTGCAGTTGATGTATGTGCTAACGACTCAATTGCTGCAAATCGAGTGCAATCAATATCTTGTACCTGACTGTCAACGATTAGGACTCATGATGGAGAGTGAAGATTTGCACCTGCAAACCATATCCTGTACTTGCAATCAATTTCTCGTAATAATTTGGCTCTGAAAGCATCTATCGATGAGGAATCCAAGGAGCGTTGCGAGATTGAAGTACCCAGGTTGCCTAGCATTCTCCTGCAGTATGTTCGGTTCTTGCACGGAGTCTATACTGAGCCAAGTATAATACAAAACTTTTTATCGGTGATGTGTTTTATCTTAAAGACGTCGAGAAGATGACGTGTTTTATCTTAAATATTTCGACCAAAGGTTCCCTAACTATCCGTTAGCATTACATACAACTCCTCGGCTGCACTTGTGGGAATTTGGTTTCATTCATATAAAGTTGCATATCAGGTCGTTGGGAGAGAAAATTGCTGCAGACTTGAAATTGAGGGCGAGGACGATGATAGTAGCGGCGTTAGCGATATCGTGGACGATGCACAACCCCCTCCCATCATGCAGGTTCCAAAGGTTAACCATCATTCTTCTGAACGAGCCAAGCACTATCGCCGCAGGATCAATTTGGAAGCTTTCTTTCCTTGCCCATAGAAGAGTCAACCTGGAAGAAACATTGATAATTTTTAAATGATATCTGGATCATGGAGGGTCGACCAATAACATGTAAAAGAAATTTGGCTGATAATTATGGTTGATATCTCTTTCAGTTGACCTATATTATCGATGATATATTTTCTAAAAATGGGTGGACTTGGCCGGGCTGTTAAAAATTGATCGATTCTTAAATATGTGGTCGAGAAACACTGTATTTTTTATTTTTTATTTTTGCTCGACATTATTTAAGATTGGTCGAGTCTTATCTTTTACCGATTCTTTATTGAATCAACTAAATTTATTGTTTGAGTCGACCGTCCCATCATTGATGTTAACAATTGGTCGGAGTTCACTTTGGTTGATATGTTATATGGGTGATCTAATTTGTTGACGATTGGTCAATTATAAAGTTTGATGTTCATGTTTTATTTTTGGTCGACTCCTTGTTATAGTCGATTTGTAGTCAATAATATTTAGATATGGTAGATGGTCAAAGCATACGCTGACGTAAGTCTATTTAAAATTTTTGAAGTCAAGGGGATTAAACGTGAGTCTTTCGAGGCAGGCGATCCCCTCTACAATTGTAAATCAAGTTGGTATCCAATCAACTTAGTAAGTCATGTTGGTAAGTCATGTCAAGTCAAGTATGTCGAGTCGAGTCAAGTTAGTCAGTGATGACCAATATCAGTTGGTATCAACTATAAGAAATGAAAAAATTACAAAATTGCAAGAAGCCTCATCATGACATATGAAGTTTACAATGATCACATTCAAGCAGAAGTCACCTTACAACACATAGAAGAAGAACTTAATGCTATATGATGACATCAAAACATTTGAAACCCTTAGTAGATATTGCAATATCAGTTGGTATCAACTACAAGCAATGAAAAAATTACAAAATTGCAAGAAGCCTCATGACATATGAAGTCTACAATGATCACATTCAAGCAGAAGTCACCTTACAACACATAGAAGAAGAACTTAATGCTAGATGATGACATCAAAACATTTGAAACCCTTAGTAGATATTGCAAATATGTTTCTGGGTTGAGACCTTGAAAAGCCAGAAGACAGAGAAATGGCATAGAGATGTCGGTCAGAAGAGCCAGGGTGAGGATTTAAACCAAAAGAACTCGTTGTAGAAGAGGATGGTCGATCGTCGTTGTGAGAGGGTGAGACTTCGATGGACTAATGCTAGATTGAAGATGGAGGCTAAAGAGTAACTAGTCATAGTAGAGCCTTGTACATGTGTCAGTAGAGCCTTGTACATGTGTGTTTTCCTATCAAGCTGGCGACTGAGTTACCTATGTAGACTGGAATGCATGGTTGATGCACAATGAGGACTACTTCAGTAGTAGCAGAGACCTAGGATGTTGATACATATTTATTTGTTCTCTTCGGGACGAAGAAACGTTTTGTTTGTGGGGAAGATGTTGAAGGGGCTGATAGGCCTTTCCTAAAGTCATCATACATTATAATGTATTAAATGTTAAAATTAGATAACCTTAACAAATGAACGGTTGGAGCAGGTGCAACCACTCCAACCTCTCTCTCATGTATAAGAATACCATCTATTGAATGAATATGATGGTTAAGTGCTTGACCCAATATGTGCTCTTTCGCTGATGGTTAATGTATGCATAATACTTCTGCCTGCTTGAATGCAACAAGGAGATGGAGTTGCTGAAGGTGGAGATAGTAAACTGAGAATGGTACCAATATGGGATTGATACAATGGTGAGGATGATAGTGTTAACCATCAAATGCCCACACCAATGTTCTATTTTAACTAACATTGTTTGGAGTAATGGAACAACAGTTAAAAAGGATGCAGATGGGTGCAAGTTCTAAGCAATCTTGAAAAAATATATGCCCTGAAAACCCACCATTTAAACTGAAGGAATCCCATGTAATGCAATGAAAACCCCAACCTTGGGACATGTTTCTCAAAGCAACATCCATAAATAAACTAAAAAATGGCATGCCCTAGACTATTCCCCATAAAAAATTATTTACACTAGTTCTTAAATTGGGATACTGCTTTTAAATGCACATGAATACATTAACATTGATGATAGCTATGCATTAAAAAACTCTCATTTACGCAAGATTTTGAGATAAATACCTGGTTTATTGAAACCCTGACCATTTTGGGGAACTCTTTCTTTAGAATTGACCTATTGACAAAGTATGCAGGTTTGTTATGTTTCTTTGTCTTTGTTGTGGTAGGCATGATTGCCAGATATTCACCAGAAGGTGTAATAGAAACGATATTGTTATTCTCTAAACCTGGAAATATATACAATTAGGGAGTCATCTAAAATTATCGACCAAGTTCAAATGTGTTGGGGTAATTCATGGTAAACGGAGAGATAAATAACAATGGAAGGAAGCTTAGTAAGTGGTAGTTTAGGTGGAGTGTTAATGGAGTCTTATGAGTGAGACAAAGAAGCTTTGAAGATATATACAAGCATTTAGATGGACGAAGAGGATCCAACCTCAATTGAAGTTATGGATCAATTTGAATCAAAAGATCTGGTTGAGAATGAATATATTGATAAATCACAAAACCTTAGTGTGGATGTGAAGCCATACCTGACCGTAAATAATCCTTCATAAATACAATGAGAAGTTCAAAATATACCCATGAACTTAAACAAAAACGAAAACGTGAAGCCATACCTGAAAACTTGTATGTGTGCAAGTCGTTGGGCTCTCTGCTAACAATAACCCTAGTGTTGTTGTTGCTATTCTGATTCACAATGAAACAATTCTTCTTCTTCACAATCTCCCATCATAGCTGCCCTTATACGGTTTCCATCGTATTTGCAAACTACACGTAGGTTAAAACCCTATATATATTACTTCAATAATAGGAAGAAGATCAAAACCATTCGAGTTGGAAACACAACAAATTGAACATGTATCAAATGAACATAGCAGAAAAAAGGTACCTTGCATCTGAGCAGTTCTCTGCTATCGCCTTGACTCCTTAATTGCAAGCGAAAAACCCAATAAAGGAGAACAATTGAATTCTACATAGCTCCACCTGGAATTAAATTAAGACCAAACAATGCCAAATTTTGGATTTTCGACCTAGTCAAACGTAATCCCAAAATGGGTATGGTTCTTACATGCGGATAACAAAAGCCTGCATTTGTATGCTAACGGTTGAATTTCTAAATTTGAAAATCTCCCAAAACACGAAACAAAAAGCCTTCATAATCAATAAGATAAGCATTAATCAAATCAACTACAAAACTATTACCTCTTCATTGGATTTCTTTAATAGAGAAATGGAGTCAATTATATCCAAGTCAAAGTTGAAAATCCTATGGACGCCCACCTAGAAAGCTCTTGTTGAAGTTGAAGAACCAGTTAATTTCACATAAGCAGTTTTTCCCTTCTATACAACATACATGATACAATTTTAGAGCATACTTTGCAATAACTACCACTTTGAGTCGGGTTTGATTCCCTGCCCCTCTAAAACCCTCAATCTCTATGTCATGCATATGTTGCCCTTTCCAAAGAATTTAACCACAAAAATAAACCTGCATCGAAACCCGGTTAATAGAGCCCCTGTTAAAAGACACAATACACCTATCAAATTGCTCGAACACGCGTAGGACGAACCCTCAATAAGAAAATGGAGTTAATAACTAGGCATCCAAAACCCAGTTAACGAAATCCTGTCAAAACACAAAACCCAGCTGCATCAACACTGAGTTAATAGAGCCCCTATCAAAAAACGCAATACAACTATCCAACTGCCCGAACACGCACAGGACAAGAAAACATAGGTAATAAGTAGACATCCAAAACCCTGTTAAAAGAATCCTGTCAAAACACGAAACCCAGTTAACAACAACCCCTCTCAAACCATTCTAGACACCTATCCAATTGCTTGAACACGCGCAGGACGAACCCTCAAGCACCAAACAAATGTAATAAGCCAATGCATTTACCAGATTTAACAAAACTATTGTCCAAACATGCGAGACAAATGTCCAACCTCCACTCGCCAATCAAGAGGATGTGTGTCGCAACACGATTAGACGGAGCGACGAGGAATCTAGAGACTACTGTCTCCATTGTTTAACGCATTCGACGTAATAAAAGCTAGAATGTAATTTGTTATTTTTGATTTTATTAATATCAAGGAATGATTCCCTTTTCTTCTTTGAAAATAAAATATAAAAGCTAGAACTAATTTTTTTTGTAGGTGATATGTTGATAACAACGTGCCTCTGACAAATATATATCTAGACATATATTCAATATCCTTTGACATTTTTTTCCCTGGGAAAAAAAACGTAATTTTATTTCATCCAACGAGAACAAAATTACATTATCTAGGTACACATAGATGTGTATTTCAAAAAGAGCTAAAGAGCTCAAATGGGTGAGACTCTGAAGGTCTTCACAAAAAAGAACCAACAGAAATAAGCATTTAAATAGCTCCCTTATTACATCAAAATACATGATAATATAAAATCAGTTGTCCGCCTGTTTCAGTAAGTTTTCTCCCCTGTTTAGAGAAGAGTCCACTTCCAAAAAGATAATTAAGTGCTAATAAAATATTAAATATCAAACCATAAGTGTATAGTAGCCTGCAGAAAAGAGTAGAATGCCCATCATTCTATAAAAGGCCGATCATCCTTTGACATATGTGTATCTAAACTTATAGCTTTTTTTGTTTTGGAAAAAAACACAACATGCCTTTGAACATTAAAGTCACTCTCCCTACTTTCAAGAATATAGGAGCTTGAAAACTTACAAAAAGTTTTTTTTCTTATAAAAACTTGTTTTTGTATATAAATCATTTTGGGTATCTTCTTGTTTTTTATATTGAAAAAATAAATACATTTTTCAGGTGTTAATCACACATATTGCATATCTTTCCTTTATATCAATATAATTTATCATGTTCTACAACAATAACTGCTTTCAAATTCTTTCAAGATCTTTCTTGAATATTGCCATATCTACTTTGACAAATACTGCTTTTAAAACAAGGATTCTTAAAAATGCCAAAATAGCCAAAAATTTAATATTTCAGTTTTCTATTTTACCATATAAAATCCATCATTAATATTTTTCTTTTGATTTTCCATTGGTGAATATGACAGATCCAGTTGATAGATGAAGCCCCTCCTTGGAAAGAAAATATGCCTAAACATTTTGTTCTCTATATATATGGCATATGCGAAAAGAATTAAAATATCCTGCAAACTTCTTTAGTTTTCTCCTAGCCCTTGCAAATTGATATTCATTAGATTTTTTCTCTCATTTAGTATCTCAATGCAGAATTCATAATCACCAAACACTTTCAAGTCCTTTATATCTTCCTCCAATGCTAACTTTAATAAAGATCTTATCGCCAAACCTTCCGCCCTATTGTTTGTTCCCCTACCATTGCTTGCCTTGAAAATAACTTTATGCGTTTCAGAAACAACAAGGATCCCCGCAACCACAAATATCCCATCCACAAGCCCCATCAAAAAATCCAATGCCCCCCTTATCCTGTATCGAATTTTACATTTTTCTCACCTTGACTTCATGGTCGTTTTCAATAAACCATCTATGCAATGCTAATATCTGGTTGGTCACCACAAAATCTAGAATAATCCTATCTTCATTTTTTTTACTTTTGAGCTCTCCAAAGTCCCCAAATGGTTAGAAAAGGAACACACTTTAATCTCCTTAGCTCCCGCTTCTTATACCACAAATTTAAATTATTTTCAACAAAATTACTTCTCAAAGCTTATCAAGGTGAAGACCTTCTCTTATTCCTTCCCAAACTTCGAGAATTGATAGCGAATAAAATTATGATCTATATTCTCTTCCTCCCTCATACAAAAGTTGCATATGCTGAGGCCCAAAATGTGTCTTTTCCTTAGTTAATCTCATGTGAGTACCTTTCCTTTAATATCAACTACAAGAAATTTTTTACATTTACGACGAGCCATATCTTTCCAAACCTCCGACCACCACCAACTTCTTTGATGATCCATATTATCCCAAAACAAGCTATAAGCTTGCTTCACCGAGTATTTTCCTCCTTCTTTGTTTCCTGTCCAAATCAACTATCTAGCTTATTAAAAATAGAAATGAAACCCCTACACATTTCCTCAATCCAGTTGCTCCAATCTTCTTTCCATTTTCTTGCTAATTCTAAAAACTATTGATTTCTGATTTGACCTAATCACCTATGGCTACATCCCCTACCTGAACCAATCCTTTCCCATTTAAAACTCTAATTAACTCAATCTTCAGATTCCATGTGGCTCATATCCCATAAAATAATCCCTTCCTACTTGAGCATACCCCATAATATTATCCCTTTGTACCCGAGCATGATAACCGTTTCCCAGATTCCAAGCTAACATATCTGCAATAACCAGGAACACTAAATTCATCATTATGGCCATCTTACATCACAAAATCTTTACATGATTAAGATAGGGTTTATATAGTATTTTTTTAAAGCGTGTGTTTTTCCCTTTCTAATAAACCATTATGGTCCAGAGTGGTGGAAGTGTTGGAATTTGGTTTTCATTTTATTTGTCGCATTTTTTTTTGACGTTTTGGGTTTTAATAATACTTGTTCTGAAACGTTTTGTTTAAAATTTTACTATTTAATAATGACACTAAATAATGTAAAGAGTTTTTTATTATAGCTATGTATGGCCTTTTTTATGTATATTCTATTTGAGTATTGTTTATTTTACAAGGCTATTTTCATTTCAAATTTCAAATGTTGAACACATATTTCATGTCTCTCAATGCCCTTATTTAGTACTTGGCTTCATTAAAATTTTGAATCTCTAATTGAAATTAAACCATAAGAGAAATATAAGAGATGATTATTTCAATGGAAGTTCTGGAGAATTAATCAATACTCTTTGAATCTCTATCTATACAATTACCGAAATTATGGGACAAACTCTACACATACATTATTGATGTTATTTAAAATGATTAAAAAATACACAAACATACACTATAACAATTCTTCAAAATCATAGGTTTCAAGTAAATCTCTGAATCTAAACAGATTAATAAATATAATGTCAAAAATATAGTGCATTACCTCATCACTAAGTATAACGTAAAAATTATAATGCATTACCTCTGATAATGTAAATAACTCTCAAACTCTATTTCCAAGGCCCTCTAACTTCCATGAGTCTCACCTTCCAACTCTCCAAGATGTTAATGTAATCAATGAGCATTGAAGACTAAAATTTGTAGAGTGTAGATGCTCATTGCAATAATGGAAAAATCATTGAGTTATATGAGTTTTTATGTTTTTGTGAAAAATCAATGCAACTTGCAAATAGAAAGGCAACAAAATAATTCTGATTTAATAGATGTTTCCAATTTTTAGTGATTGTATGGTTTGTAAATTGAAATTTAGAAAGTATAGTTTTATATAAGATAAATATATTAATACTACTATTAATATAAAAAAACGGTTGTTTAGAATTTTTATTGTCGTTTTAGAAATTTTATTACTCTTTATAAATAACAGTTAACCAAAATTTTAAATCATATTAAACTGTTAAAATGCTCCATAACGAGCATTTTGCTCATCAAATTCCATCACTGGTTTAGAGTATCTCACGTGACTAAATCTATACATCATGGTTAAGATAGGGTTTATATAGTATTCTTTTTTAAATTATTTATAAATATGTTGGAAGATACAAATATAGAGAGAAAATTTATAAAATTAAATCTATATATTAGAGTTATATTAAAAAAATGGATAAATAATAATATAAAATAGGGAGATCAAATCTTTATAATTATAGGAAATTATGTAGAATCTCATGGTATATGTGGGTGTTTTTTTTTTAATTTGTTGAGATGAACTCTTTTATATAAATATTAGGTGTTATTTAAGCATTTGCTCAAGTTAACTAGATCTTTTAAATTGTTGTGATTTTTTTTTATTTAAAATTTTCATTTTCTGATCTCTTTATTATGAATAGAATAATCAAATTTTCAATAAGATTATTATTTTCTTTTAAATTTAGTTTTTTTAAATAAATTATTCTTGTTTTAATATTTAATCATTTACCTTAATTCACAAAGCGACAATGACGACAATGATAGTTTCTCACTTAAAAGATGAACATTTTTAAGAGTTTGTAAATTTGTTTTAAACAAACTTGTTTCAAATGACCTTATTGGGCAATGAAAATCGTGATCCTCTCTCTCTATGAAGGGATCCACTTGTGCTTTTTCTATGGATGCTACCCCATTTTTTTTAGTGAAAACTTCTATATGTTATGATGCTAGACTTAGACAAACTAAGACATGGAGATGGAGCTAAATTCATATCAATATTTCCCTCATACACTAACTTAAGAAATCCTTCAATCATAATTGTTAAATGATGACAAATGAGAGTGGGCATATGGAAAACAATATGCATAGAGGAATAGCTTAATAAACATTGCTATCAATGTGCCTAGGGTGTATACCTTATTGACTTTCCTGCAGTAGTCACACACCATCCTATATTGTTTCTCATTAGTGAGAATACATTTGGCACTATCATATGCACACACTGGAGTCAATGAACCTTTGACGACAAGATGAACCAAAGAAATCTATTTGCGATCTATGAACCTATAAAACTAATGCATGACATGCTACATATAGTGGTATGACATATTCAAATGCAATAAATGTTCCATGCCATGGCATATCATGAATGTATTTCTAGTATGAAAGCGTGGTGTTTTTCCTTGAGATGTTCCTGGAAAAGGAGGTATATAAGGAAACCATTAGTTGAGGCTTATGAACCTCCTTCCTAGAATGAGAGAGAAGATTCCAATGACCAGATGGGGTATCCCTTGTTGATAAAGAGATTCTTGTAAGCCCACAATCACTCAAAGTTTAAAGATTTTGTTTCAAAGAATGAGAAAGAAATTATTAAATTGGAGCAACAATAATAGACACAACATTATTGGATTTAAGGGTACTTGTATCATGACTAATAGATATATAAGACAATAAGCATGACATATTCATAATATTTTTAAAGATAAATAGTTATTTAAAGGACTAATAAGGGTGGCAATTATTATTATTTTTCCATGAAAAAAGCATACTTTCTATTCAAGAAGAAAATAGAATACAATCTTCAAGTACATGAGCACAACATATAGCCAAAACATTTAGTTATGGACCACTTTAACTATCTTCCCCAAAAACCTTCCCCAAAAGAAAATATCTAAACCAGTGATACCTATAGAATTGATCTCATATACTTGTGATATTGAATGGACTAATTATAAACTATTTAATAGTTATCATATAAATTCATATATCCTAGAAGAGAACTATAGTCCCTCCTTGAACTCTTCAACATGTATGAAACTAAATTACAAAAGAAAAGCTTGTTTAGAAAGGGAGTTTGCATAAGTATTCAATTCATAAAACATATGTGAACAATTCACCCACCAAAACATTCCATTTATTTCCTTCAAGTGCACAACTAGATGATCAAGACCAATATTGTGGTTCTAAATCTCTTCCTTCATTCATTTAATAGTTAATGTTGAGTCACCTAAAACCTGAAGTTGCTCAATATCTTTCTCCTTTGCAATTTTTAATAGATAAAACAAAGCAAAGAGTTCACCTATATTATTTCTACTTGACCCCAAGCATCCCTTACCAGAAAACAAGTGCACATTTGAGATGTATAGGAAAAAACCTATATTGTAATGATTCTCAGGTCCCCAGAAATCCCTGTCAAAGAAACTCCACATTGGTTCCTTTTTCACATCCAACTCACCAATTATTCGACTAGGCCTAAGAACCATAACTATTTTATATGCCTTAGAAAGACAAGAACTTGAGAGGATATCATGATCGTTGGGGTTTGTTTTTCTTCAAATATATAATCATTTTGAGCCACCTAGATCCCCCATTCAATCAATTACAGGAGCGAATGAATGGATTTAAGTGTTAAAGAAATGTAACTTCAGAAGATATTCTATTGTACCTTTATTGTATTCCTCCTTCAGAGATGTTATTCCTCAATTTAGAGATGTCCTTGATGTAATTGGTCATGTAATAGTCATGAGTTAAAACCTCTGTTGTAAGTCGAGGAAGCAGTACCTACAAAAGTATTTTATAAATGTTGTTTTGAGTCTCCCTAGGTAGACCGACCCTAATTAGAGAACTTGGAAAAACTAGTTAGTTATTTGAGTCACTAACTTGATGAATATAAATAGGTGAGGCACCTCTCTCATTCTCACACACTTACACTCAAGCATTGCACAAGAGAGAGAGTTAGAGAGAGAGGAGTAGTTTGTCGCAGAAAGGGAACCTCTATTATTGTTTTTGGGGTTTTACAGTGTACTTGGTCGAATTCTATATTGAGGAAGTTTTGTTGTGTTTTCTCCCCCATGAGGGTTTCCCAGGATTAATCTCTGTGTTCGTTTTTGTGGTTGTGTTTGTCTTTCTTTCAACGATTATTTGCTTATGGTTATGATGTTATGATGCTAAATGTTTTTAGATATTGTGTAACCATTAAAATTCTAACATTAAGATCCCACTAGGACAAAAAAAAAGAATAGAAACCAACCACCAATCCATATCCCACAAATCCTTCAACTTGAAATGTTGGTCTATCTCCTTCCAAACCCATAAAGTATAGGGACAATGGATAAAAATATGTTCACTAGATTCCTCACTTTCTCTACAAACATATATATTCTTGAACCCCGTTTATTTCTTTGTTGTAATTTTCCAAGTTAAAACGTGTTTGACATTCAAGATCAACTAGAGGAAGAGAATTCTCTTTAAGAGGGAAAACCCTTCCATACTATTCCTCCACCACCATGAAATCTATTGTGTCCCTCCTTCTATTAACGCCAAATAGCCAAGTTTTGTCAAGTATTGACCTATCCTAACACTGATCCCATTAGCCATCCAAGTCTAAATCCTTGGTTTGAAGCCAACCTTACCTCCACATATCTATAGCTAAAGGGTTGTTGAATTTGTTTAATGTGTAATGGCGTTTATCTTATAATTATTAGATTAACTCATCGGGATGATACATGTTAGGACCACAAAGCATAGAAAAATCAACACCCACCCTTATCATTGACTCAGACCTTACCTTCTAGGATAAGTAGTGTTTGAGCACTGGGAATGCAAATGTTAGAGCCTTCCACCGATTCAAAACTAATTGAATTGACTTTGATTTCCTTATAATCCAATGAATTACCGAACCTAGAGCAATATGCTTTCTCCAAAGACTATCACACATAAAAAAAAAATCACAAGGAATTCACAACCAAAACTTTATTGAACTGAAAAAATATTGTTGACCCTCCACCACCTTCCATATTTGGAGAGTCAATGGTCTTCTAGTTAGATAAGTGAGAATCTTGATAGTCACAGTTACCTTCTAGAGGTAGTGGAAACAAATATTTTGAATCCTATCAATGATAGCTTTAGGAATATGAGCAATAAGGTGCTAATAGATTAGAATGGCCTCCAAAATCAATTTGATGAGAATAAGTATCCCTCCATAAGAAAGCCTTTGGTTGCACCAAAAATTCACTTGATTCTCAGTCTTGGAGATGAGACAATACCATTCCTCTTTACCATAATTATTGGGCTTGGGGGAACCTAAATAATTTTTTTCCTCCATTGAATGAACATAGTAAGGAAGAAATACCCATCCACAAATTCATCTTGTGCTCAAATGCTTCAGGATATAATATAACATAGACTTACCAACATTAATTTCCATACCAAGTACCTAACAAAAAAATTTCAGTAACTTATTTATATTGTGTCCCCTCCTCCCCTAAACAAAGGAAAAATAGTCGAATATCATCTACAAATAAGAGATGAGTCAATTGCTCCCTACCAATAATGATCCCCTACAATTTCCTTTGTCTTCTAGTCACATGAATTTCCCTACTCAAACCTTCACAACTAATAGGAAGAGGTAGGGGGACAAAGGGAACCCCTGTCTCAATCCCCTAAAAGGATTAAAAAATTCACAAACTAGAACCATTTATCAACACAGTAAATGACCAGGAAGAAATTCATCCTATAATCCACTTAAGGATAGTCAGATTGAAACCGACATGGATAAAAGAACTTGAAATAAAGCCAAGAAACCTAACCATAAGTTTTTGAAAAGTCCAACATAATGATTGGTATAGGAATATGGGAATTCTTAATCGAGTGCATACCTTCCTAAGTCGATCAGATATCCTCATGAATAAATTAAACCCTAATAAATATAAACTTCTATGCAAAGATAACCTTAGAAAGAAGAGGCTTGAGACATTCTGCTATCACCTTCAAAATAATCTTGTATAAGGAATTATAGAGGGAAATTGGATTAAAATCAATGAACGTATCGAGGCAATCCAACTTAGTATTCAATGTTAAGAGATTTGTATTGAAAAATTTAGTCATCTTCCCTATCAACCACACCTTGTACACAACCTTTAACTAATATCCCCTTAAGAGCTCAAAGAAATCAACAAAAAACTCAATTGACCACCTTTTCGATTCTAGGCTCTTATAATTTAGAAAGGAATAGAGAACAGACCAGAGTTCCTACTTTGTTACAGGCTGATAAGTCTCCTCATTCTCGTCCTCCTCAAACATCATGAGAAATATTACCACAAACTTCATAATGCCCCTCGAATTGGATCAATATGGATATTTATAAATAGAGTGGAAATGATTAACTTCGACTGTAGTTAAATCTACAAATCCACAAACTTGATTCCCCTTCCCATCTTCCATCTCCAAAATTGAGTTTTGATTCCACTTGTGTCTAACATAGTTCTGAAAAAAATTATGTTATGGTCTCCCGAAGCAATCCATAGAGCTCAACTCTTTAATCTCCATTTGATTTATTTACCCATCAATAAGTTAATAACTTATTATCTTTTGATCTAGGCCAAAAATATTTTCGTGCATCTCCCTATCACCGCAACCATCACTTTGAGATAAAAATAGTCACTTAATGTCACTGTCAACCTTGAGAATTTGGCCATCCCACTTTTAATGACACTCACAAATTTCAATCCCATGACACAACCTTTACTGTCAGAGCTTGTAGATTATTTGTAGACTATGAACTAACAATATCATCCACAAAATCCTCAATGTACTTCGAATTGGACTCAACAATTTGTCGAAATTCCTCCTCTACCAACCATCTCGAATTATACTTAAATGGGGCACTAGGGGATTATCTCTTCTTGCATTAAACTCAAGAAATATTAGGAAATGATCAGATAAAAAAGACTACCAACCCACAACCAACATCTATTTGTCGTGTGAAGAATGTGTTCATGCACCTTAAATTTGTCAAGTCTTTTTGCCACTCCCTTAGAGCCAACTTGAATACTAACCCAATTCGATCTTGGTTTTATTGGTTCCGCATCAACCTAATTTGTCGACTCAAATTTGTTGGTGAATTACTTTGCAAATATATCCTCTTGAGATGAAGGACCACATATCTCATCACATTTCATAATCAAGTTTAGACCCACTTTGATAATGAGGTTTTAAACCTTTATACATTTGAATGAAAACAAAGGATCCCAAAATTCCATCTTACCATCATAGGGTCTGTATAAATTAAGTATTGTAAAGGAACAATCCGTACTTAATTGTATACCTATGTACATAATCCAGATTTCACTACAAAACAACCAATTAATGAAAGATTGTTGTTAATATCTATAAATTACCACTCTGTGACCAATTGATTCCAAAACAATAAAATCCACCCCTAAAACTTCTTTATAAGATTTGAGACAACATGCACACCCCTACCCATGAAATCTTGAATTAATAGTAGTTTAGGTCTATCCACCTCCACTAATCGCTCGAGGGAAATGATTTTAGAATTCCCTCCTAGGCATCTAGCATTTATCGACATAATTTTCATTTAGAGGCCATGATTGGGAATTTCTACTCTAAGAACCCAATAGAACATTTTATGACGAATCTAACAGACTTCCCTAGCCACTTTTTCCTATAAATGTTTAATAACAGATTTTGTTCCCACCATAGGGACGATATACTCCTTTGAAGGATCATACCCCAAGCCCCCTCAAGAACTCATTATTCAAAGAGTGAAGACGTGGTATCAACAAGTAAGGACCACCCCCATGACCAGATGATATACACCCTTTATATTTAGAAAAAGAAGATGAATGGAACAAGAAAAAGAGTTAGAAAATATAGACAAACCAAAAATATAGTCTTCCTCATCTAAACACTCCCTCACAATGCCAAACCTAGGGACCCCATTTAATCGAAAATAGTAGTTTTAGCACCACTATAAGAGTGCAACCTAGGATAAATAAAAATAGAAATATCATCGACATACAAAGTAGAGGGATTCGATGACTCATATTTATTACCCGATAGTTGATTGATAGGGTCCTTGACTTTCGATAAAGACTCAAACTGATCCCATTACATTGGAGACAACTCAATATTACCAAACACCTCTGGGGCCACCTCCCAATGAGACTCCTATTAATGATAGTTTGAAATCAATGAAATGGACATGTCTCCAATTACTATTTCATTCATAGGTCCCCCCTCTAGATGATCTATCAGAAAACCAAGGTACTCCTCATAAGTAGACCCAACTAGTCCATCTAATAACTTATCCTCTCCCGAGATATTTAGCAAGCCAGACTGAAGCTTAATTAATGTATTCACACCTCTTCTCTTACCTTTTAGCCTTCCAAATATGTTTTTCAAACTGCTTGACACAATTAGCTAGCACATGACCATATTGTTGATATTGGGTGCATCGAAACGATATATTGGGGTATTACAAAGGACATGTGTAAGTTCTTCCACTGAAAACCGATTCCATTGACTCAAATAAACCTTTTCAAATATCAAATTCTACTAGAATACTAGCTAACAAATTAGAAAAAGTATTATGATAACTTTCATCCACAACTATATACTTTCCCAAGGAGTCCTTGATTTCCTTAAACCCTCCCTCAATCCAAAACTCGATAAAAAATCAAGGAAGATTGACACATACTAGAGTGCTAAAGAAACACTTTCCCTAGGAATCAACATACTCTTCTTCATAAAGAAAAACTAGTGGAGGATCTACCAAGGGTCTTTACATGGTACCTTAGCATGTTCCCATTATGATAAAGTTAGATGGGGGTTTTAGACTTATTGACTTTTTTACCCAAGGTAATATTTTGGTACCAAAGTGGTTGGTTTGTAGTATTTTGTGAGAATCCTTATGGAATAATTTATTTATTCACATGATTATGCAATCCAACCGCAACATTAAAAATTAGGATCAATTTTCTTTATGTGATATTTTGTTGCTCCCCATATTTTAAGGATACAAGGTGTTAACACTCAATTAAATTTTGGGTATGAATGTTACTCGCGTTCTTCGGCCCCGTCGAGAAGTGTTGAGAAGGCAACAGAAGGAGCTGATGGCATATGCAGGGTAACGCTCAGCAGCGAGATAGCCTGTGGAGTAGGGAAGTGGAGCTAAGAGGAAATGTTGGACGCGTTGGAGTCGTTAAAGAGGAGTCTCGATCAAAGGCTGAAGATGACAATGGGGCAGATCAACAGCGTCAAGCCATTTCACACGACGAACCTGCCCGACTGAAAGCCGCTTTTTAGATCTGTGAAATAGTTTAAAGCTCGGACACATCCAACGATCAAGATTGGAGCCCAAGAAGATCTACGGCTGAGGGCCATTTCGCATCCCAAAGTTACAAGGATGAAGATCCAAATATGGATTGCGAAAAGTGGTACGGGCCGTTTTGATCAACGGTGCTTGTGTAGGCAGAAGCAAATCGACGGTTATAATTCATTTCACGATCTGGAGTAGCATGGAAGGAAACAAAACCTCGCTACATGAAGAGGGGTGGGGTTCGCTCAGATCGATGGTCGTGATGGAAGTCGATCCCTATCAACGGTCAAGTTGCATACGCATGGAGTAAGAACATGTGTGGCACTGAGAACCCCACAGATCTACGGTTTTAGATCGTGAAGGGTAAATATACGATGCGAGCCGCTCGGGAGACGCGCAAAGGTTATATTGTGTAAAAATCTATAAAGAGGCCCACACGAAGTTGCAAAGATTTGTCTTTTTCTGAAACCTCGAAGTTGCCGAATATCCAACCACATCCAGAGCGCCAGCCTGGACCAGCCAGGAAACAAGTCCAGGTAGTAACGGCTGAAGTGAACAAAAAACCTTTGGAGACTGCAGAGAGTGCCGTAACCTTCTTGAGCTCCTTGTTTGACGAGGCCACTAATAGATACCGTCTTCAAAACAAGGTCATTGTTGTCTCTGAAGCCAAAAAGGCAATAGCCAAACACAGGATGATGGAGACAGTACAGGCCAAAATAGAGGTTACTGAGAACAAAGTCTGAGAGGTCGTCAAGCTATTCAGACCATTGACAAACAGGGGGTTCCCTTTTTTCTGGGAAGAAATGGGTCCTTTAATGTCTCAGAAGGAGTATAAGGAATGCCTAGTGCACTGCCGATTGGATCACAACAAATTTGGAGATATGCAACAAGCGTTGTTGGGGAAGGTCATTTTTGATAAGTTGGCCAATGATTTCGAGTTATGGTTTGAATATATAGACACATGATCCAAGGTCCCCAAGGCCTCATACTCGGAAGCAATGGAGCTCAAGGCGCAAGCTTACGACATGGTTGTTACGCCCCTACCTGGTCCCGATGCATGGAGAATCATCCACCAATATGGGTCAGCCAAACTCAAAGCACACCAGTAGAAGTAACAAGGATAGTACTCGAGATATTTTCCCAGTGTCACACACCCATCCTAACAGTCGTTTCTCTTGAAAGGGTTTGTACAATCATCACCTGCCAGATGGAAGTATGGGATGCTCTTGTGCCTTTTTCTTCCCGTGTTCCACATTTCATTGTCTGGCCGTTTTATACAAGTCACATCCAATATGCCACCTAAGAGGCTGTTAGAAGATGTCCTTCTGTTGTAACAAATTTTGATTCCCGAAAGTCGGTTTGGGAAATACAAATACTATAAATATACCTCCTGAAGAAGGATAAGGGGTTGAAACCATTGTAATTTTGTTGTGTGTGCTTTTCAAGAGAATTTTAATATAATTGCAGAGCCGAGATCGACGTCTTTCATATAGGGATTCATGTGTCGTTCGCACTTACAGTCTGTTATTTCCTTTCTTATGTGAATGTTACTCCAGTTTACCTTTCCATTTTGTTTTCTTTCATATCTGAGACTTAGGGTATAACAAATCGGAATTCATACTTGCTATGCTCCTTCTGTTGTTTCTGGTATCCACCAAAGTTTCTTCTAAAGTTAATGCATAATTCATTTCTTACAATGCTCTATGTTGATGGTCTGTTCATGTTCCTCCTTTCCACCAGACAATTATAAATCGACTGTGATTGAGTGGCTATCTTGACCCTGTGTTGAAATTGCTTGCATTTAAGTTATGATTATTTTTGTTGTATATCTTAACTCCATCGCCCAATGGTGCCGTGTTTTGTTTCAACCAATTTCACAAACAATTTATAGTTTCACTTGTGTATATATATCTGGCATTGTTAACATTTGGCGAGAGATCCCTCTTGGAAGAGCAGAAGGCCAGTTCTCTCTTCAAAAGTGGTTCTGCTGTTACCTGGGAGTGAGCCTTCCGCAACCTTTGGGCTCATTTCCGGTGCTAACAAACTGGTGCCGTTGTCGGGACGAGATTGAATATCATCCCTGGGAAGAATGACAAAGATCCAAATGATAAAGGGTTTCTGTGGGAAAACATAGATTCTTACATGTGAAAAAGGTTGTATCATTTTCCCTGGCGACTCCACCGAAAGATTCTAGAAGGCGATTCCACTGAGGAGAGCGGTGATCATAAAGAACGAGATTTCTGTGGACAGACGAAAATTTCTGAAGTTGCTAGAAGGTGGTACGTTTGTCCTGGCAACTACAAACCTGCTTCGACCAGTATCGCACTAGATATCCTGGCTCCCAGAAAGATCCACACAAGAGGTAACTCTGATACCGAAACTTTACTCAGTGTGGATAATCTAGAAAAGATAATTAGAAATATAAATAAAGAGAAATCGGGTTCTCCGTTGTTTGATACTTCATCATCTCAGGCCTTGTACGGCTTAGCTGAACCTGAGTGGGGGGTTAGGGCTGAAAGGCTGCTAACCAAATCTAAGTCTGAATCCGACCTAAGAAAAGCTGGGGTAGACCCTAATACGCTACAAATTGCAATCCTATCTGCTTGATTCTTTGTGGCTGAATCTAGAAACCCCACCCAAAGCTAAAGAGATAGCCTCTGTCTTTCAAAACACCCAGTTGCCCAATCCCCTATCCGTTCCTAGCCAACCCACCCTGATGGCTGCTGCTAGATTCAACTCGTTAGCCCTACCTCTGGTCCTGCGCGACCTCCCCATGAATTATGCCCAAAGGATTGCACTCTATGATGGGGAGGGAAATGTTTCAGCAAGGTACCATGTGGATAAGTTTGATGACTTTATTGACCTGGAGGAGGTAGACGATGAAGATGTCAAGATGCGGTTATTCGCCCAGAGTTTGTCTGCGGAAGCCAAGAAATGGTATAAATATTTGCCACCTAGGTCTATCTGCAGCTTCACTGGCTTTCAGACCATATTTCTGGAAATATGGGACGACAAGCAGAGCCCATTGCAGGTTTTGTCTCAATATAATAATCTCAAGAAGGGAGGTTTTGAATCCGTCCATGAATTTTCTAGCCGATTCATGCAGGTCTACAACTCGATACCTGCCGATATCAAGCCTTTGCTCGGGGTGGCTAAGCTTCATTATGCAGACACCTTTGACAACGATTTTTCTTTGCTATTAAGAGAAAGAAAGTCCACCACCCTCCCGGCCATGTTCACTGACGCCCTAGAAGTAGAGGCCAATAAGATGGCATGTGGGAAAATTAAACCAAGGGCAGATATCGATAGGAGGAAAGGTAGAGAAGAAGCACACCCCTCTACTTCCACCTCTTCATCCAGTGATATAAAATTTGAGATGATGCTCAAAGCCATGGAAAAGTTGATGGACAGGCTGACAGTAGAAGCCAGACCGACGAATTGGGAATAGAACGAACCTCAAATAAGGAATCCCAATTTTAGGCGGCAAGTCCCTCCCTCGCTCCAACCAAATAGACCAAGGGATGTGAGGAACCTGAGAAACCCAGAAGAGTGGCCAATCAGACCTCTTTTCCCTAAAAAATATGTGGCTGCAGAGGATGAAGCTGAGTCTGCTGAAGATCATATCCATCATTTCGACGACCTGGACTCTGAGATTTATTTGACAGAAGAGGAACATTATATGTTCGCTCAGGTGGATGGAAAGGCCCTGATCGAGGAATTAGAGCAATATCATAAAGGGTATATGCATGCTATAAATGACGTTAAGAAGATCAAGCTGAGAAATAGAGAGGCTATACAAAAGAAAGGTGGTGACTCTGCTGGTGATGCTGCTATACATAAAGGAGGGTTAAACCCAGACCAACCTTCTAGTAGTCATACCGGTCCCGGGAAAGAAAATGACAAACAAAAAGGGCTGATGGCACCTATAGAAATGGGAAAAGAGAGCAGTAATGTGAGAAGGTTGGAACTAGTGGCACCTGTCAAGCCGAGCAAAGCCTTCTCCATGTTTAACCTCCAAAATGAGCTAGCTAAGATGAAGATCTCGATTCCTTTTAACGAATTGTTGAGGGATCAGGAGTACAAAGACACAATCACGCATATGATTGTGAATCAAGGGGAAGCTCACCTTGATATCTTAGAGCTGACCGAAGACAATCCTACTATTGTTCTAGGGTCTAATATTGATAGCATGGACAGCGAGGACGAGGAGGTGCCCCCATTTTACATGAGCTTGAACGTGCATGATATGGTGTTACACAATGCCATGCTGGATTCAGGAGCCTCGCACAATCTGATGCCAAAAGGAGTGGTGGAAAGCCTGGGGTTGGAGATTACTAGGCCTTACAAAGACCTGTATTCCTTTGATTCTAAAAGGGTGAAATGTTTGGGATTGATCAAAGACATGGTGGTTTCTTTAAATAAGCTCCCCTCTAAAATTGTGGTCATGGACGTCGTCGTGGCCGACATTCCTCCCAAGTTTGGTATTCTGTTGTCGAGATCCTGGACTTCAAAGCTGAAAGGCAGCTTGCAAATGGACATGATCTATGCTACAATTCTTGTTCTAAACGAAAGTAAAAGGTTATACAGTGAGAAGAGGTTGCCTTACATAGTGAGCAGTCAGGCTCAGCCCAACATCCATCATGTCTATGCCGTCGACACGGAATTGGGGTCCTCTATTTTCTTCAATGATGTATCTCGTTGCAACTCCAAAATCGGTGGGCCACAAAGAGATGAAAAAGAGGCCAGCGAGCTGGAGGCCAAACAAGGAAATTAGGAAGACGAAGGACTATGGAAGATGTATTTCGATGACTCAATGTCTAAAGCAGGTGCTAGCACAGGTGTGTATATACGGTCTCCCCCATTAAATATACCAAAACTTATTCTTACAAGTTGACTTTTGAATGCTCTAACAATGTAGCGGAGTATGAAGCCTTGTTGCTGGGTCTACGTGCACTGAAAGATTTAGGAGCGAAAAAGGTCCAAATTTTTGGGGACTTAGAGCTCGTAGTAAATCAAGTGAATGATATGTATCAAACTAAGCATCTGAGAATGAGAGCCTATCGGAACGAGGTATGGGATATGTTCGGGAATTTTTTCACCGAACATACACTCCAAGTGATTCCCAAAGACGAGAACATGGTGGTAGACTCTCTAGCGACTGCAACAGGAAAATTTGAAGCTCTAGCAGCACGCAAGAAGAAATATAAGGTGGAGATTGTAAACAGACCTTCCATACCAGATAACACCAAATATTGGCAAGTATTCGAAGACAATATGCAGATCAAAAGATTTTTGGAGATGTTTGGTGAGTTTGTGAACACTCACATTGATGAGGGTGGCTCCGACCCCGAAAACATCCTAGACGTTTAAGGGGAACGAGAAGAATCCGTCGGTACGGGGAAACTAAAATACTCATTGGGGGGAAAGGATATAGTCCAGTTGAAAAGAAATCATATCCCTAGGGGCCTGATCCCTTTAGAGTCTCTTTTTGACCAAAATGATGCAGCCAAAGACCCTAAAGTCAAGCCCACCATGGATGCCGTCGAAGATATAAACATCAGCACTAAAGAGGATCCAAAGATTATAAAGTTGTCTAAGAAGTTACCTACTGAAGAAAAAGACGGGTATGTGAAACTGATGAAGAAGTACACGGATGTGTTTGCGTGGAGTTATGAATACCTCAAAGAGTATGACACTTCCATCATCCAGCACACCATTCCGATCAAACCCGGAGAAAAACCTTTCAGGAAAAAGCTCCGGAGGATCAATCCAAAGTTAGTGCCCATCATTGAAAAGGAAGTGAAAAGGTTGTTCGATGCGAAGATAATAGTGACTCTAAGGTTTTCCAAGTGGGTGGCCAATTTGGTTCCTGTTCGAAAAAAGAATGGGGAGATACGACTATGCATGGATTTCAGGAATTTGAACAAGGTATCTTTGAAAGATAATTACCCTTTGCCTAAAATGGACCAAATCCTACAAAGGGTGGTAGGCTCAAAGAGGATATCCACTATGGATGGGTTTTTCGGGTACAACCAGGTGAAGGTGTTTCCTAAAGACCAAGAAAAAACCGCTTTCACCACCCCTTGGGGTACTTTCATGTACGCAAAGATGCCCTTTGGGTTAATGAATGCTGGAGCAACTTTCCAACGTGCCATGGATATCGTTTTTGCAGAAGAGAAAGAAAAATTTGTGGTGATATACATGGACAACATTACTGTGTACTCCAGGTGGGCTAAAGATCATATCAGACACTTGGAAAGAGTTTTCATTAAATGCAGAAAGTATGGCATTTCCTTGAACCTCAGAAAGTCAAACTTCGCTCTGGATGAAGGAAAATTTCTTGGACACATCATCTCAAGGGAATGGATCAGGATCGATCCAGCCAGGGTAAAGGGAATCTTGAAGGTTGAAGAACCAAGGAGCAAGAAAGAAATCCAATCCTTCCTCGGTCAAGTCAACTTCTTGGGAAGATTCATCCCTAGCTTTGCCGAAATCCTGATGGACATTACCGACATGCTGAGGAAGGATCGTGAAATTAAGTGGACGATCGGAGCCAAGAAAGCTTTCAAAGGTATAAAACAGGCCATCTCAGAAGCTCCTGTATTAATCATCCTAGACTTTGAAAAATATTTTTTGGTATTCTCTTATGCTTCAGAACACACCATAGCGGCAGTGTTGCTACAAAAGAATGATCGGGGTGAAGAGCAGCCTATAGCGTTCTTCAGTAAGATATTGAGAGACAGAGAATTGAGATATAGCATAATGGAAAAACAAGCATACGCCTTAGTTAAAGCCTTGAAGGATTTCAGAATCTATCTCCTCCATTCCCACATCATCGCCTTCATACCATGCAGTGTGGTGAAGAGCATACTTACACAGACCGACTTGGAAGGAAAGAGAGCCAAGTGGGTTGCGGTGCTCCTGGAATATGACATAGAAATCAAGCTCATGAAGTTGGTCAAAGGGAAGGGATTGGCTAAGATGATTACGGACTCCCATTGTGACTCTCTGCAACTGAATTTTCTTACTTGTCAGTTTGGTCCAGAAGAAGCCAAGGTGCAGGTGAAACCCGCTTTCTCCGCATCCCCTTGGTATGCTAACATTGTTTTTGTATTGCAGAATTTACAACCCCCTGCTGGTCTAAGCAAAACCTGAGCTAGATCCATAAAACTGAAAGATGCAAAATTTTGCATCATAGAACAGTACCTCTACTGGAAAGCCCTCGGGGGGATATTGCTGAATTGTATTCTGGAAGATGAAGATCGACGCATGGCAAAGGAGTTTCATGAAGGAGATTGTGGAGGACATCATTCCTAGAAAGTCACCGCAAACAAAATTCTGAGGGCGAGATTTTATTGGCCTTCGTTGTTCTCGGATGTTTATAAGGAAACAACAAAGTGTTACCAGTGTCATATTTTTGAAGGAAAAAGGAAGGCGGTGTCTCTCCCTCTCAACCCTATATCTGTGGAAGCCCCGTTCCAGCAATGGGGGTTAGACTTCATCGGTGAGATAAATCCAAACTCCTCTGGACAACACAAGTGGATTTTGACTGCCACTAATTACTTCACAAAGTGGATCGAGGTTTTACCCTCCAGGAGGGTTACAGAAGAAGTGATAATGGATTTCATAGAAAACAATATTCTGGCAAGGTTTGGCTACCTGAGGCGAATTGTGAGTGACAATGCCCCTGCATTTAAATCCAGAAAGATGATCAATTTTTTCCATAAATACCATATAAGCCTGAATCACTCTACGGCTTATTACCCATAGGGGAACAGATTCGCTGAATCTTCTAACAAGAGCCTTGTGAGGATTATTAAGAAGCTATTAGAAGATAACAAGATAGCTTGGCACACCAAATTGAAATATGCCTTGTGGGCCGACATAATCAACACCAAAAGGGCCATTGGTATGTCACCTTTCCAGTTAGTATATGGAGCTAAGGTAATTTTCCCTACCTCTCTGGGCATCCCAGTCATGAAATTATTGTGGGATCCGTTGGACGAGCCAAATACCATTCAAAGAAGGATCAACCAGATCATTGAGCTTAATGAAGTGAGGGACAAGGATTATTGTCACGTCCCCGATCCTTCGACCGGTGAAGAGGACGCGACCAACACCAATAACTCAATCGGGCAAATAGCCCCATGAACATGAACATAAGAGATCAATGCTAAAATTACAAAGCTTAAAATAATGCATGCGAAGATGCATAAACATACAAGCATACACAGATGCATAATTCTTTAATCATATAGCGGAAGCAAACATATACATCCCAACATCCCCATGTTCATTATAATTCATTAAACATCAATATAATTGCAGAGATGAAGTAACAGTAGCACTTATATTTTGATGAAGAACTTGCCCCGCAACCAGCTACGTCGCTGCAACGTTCCACCCAGCCATAGGCCAACATGCTCATCAATCTCTCAGCAACGCTGCCACCCCCGAGCTAGGCATGATTCCTCAAGGACTAAGGGTCAATTGCAGGCTTACGCATAGCCAAGGGGACACCAAACAACCAAACCAACACTGCTGGGTTTATTAGGCCATCAACCGATCGGCCAAAGCCAGCACAGTCCAAAGGACAACCACTGCATACCAGCAGCCAAAACAATCCCTTCATAGTCCTGTGAAGAAATCAAAACAACCGGTGACAGTCCCAAACGAAAGGTGAGACACAACTCAAGCCTACAAGGCAACTCAGAGTTGTTCTTGGCCCTATCGTGGCCAAAACAACTCAGCTGCAACCCAAAACTAGGGTACTCCAGCAGCCCCAAACACACAATGGATGATAGCAGCAATCCACAGTCCCAAAACAGGGAAACTCAGCCAACAGATTGGAAATCAACAGTGGCCCAAAGCGAAATTGAGCACCATGACCCAACGAAACATGGGAAAGACAACAGCCCCAAAACACAAGTAGTGAGCACGGCTCACAACATGGGAAAATGACCCCAAACAGTCTGTGCGTGAGGGAACTTGCACCAGACCACAAAACACAGAGGAAAACATATACACGGCCACAAATCAGTAAGGGAACTTACACACAGTCCCTGAGCGCAAGATGGCTCCTGTACCAAAAATCCCAAGCGACAGCCATGATTTCTCTTGCTCCCTGCGTGAGCAAAACCCACGTAGAGTCCCTGCACGTGAAGAGAAATAGCGATGGCTCTGCGCATGAGGAATGCACCAAATCCTCGTGCGTGAGCATGAACAGACCACGAAGAATATGGCGGTCGAGGTGGAGACTGGGCGCGCGTGAGGAAGAACAGAAGCGGTGGGAAGAGTGGAGACCAGGCGTGAGAGAAACGATGGTTCTCCGCTGGGCATGCGTACTGTCTGAACTGAAAACAACCTACCAAAATCGATGCCTCCCCATGCCCACGTTTCCTCATGCAATAACTACCCCCAACTAACAAAAATCAAGACATTGAAGAGGTTGACAAGGGAAGATGGAAAAACAAAACAAGGTGGTAACACATGGGTTTTTCCCCCCCATAGATCAAGGTTTGACATCCCCCCACCCCTTATCGTTTGGAACCATTCCCTTTTCATTCAACGTTTCACTGCCGTAGCTGGTTGTGGTTTATTTTATTTTATGTGCGTATTTACATGATGCCGAATTATAATGTGCCAAATGGCACGATAAACCATCGGCAACTATCCCCATTGCTGAAACACACACACAACCAAATCAATGGTGGGGCTCTTACCTTAAGCTCCTCACCATGATTAATTACAATATATACATCATGCAAACGGGGTCAAAACTGGGGACATTACATTCCCCTCCCCCTTGGAGTAACACCGTCCTCAGTGTTCCATTACATATATATACAATACATATATAATTGCACATCAAAATTTCAAAATTGCAGATTTGTCCCACGTTCAATCATCTACTTTGAACGTTCAAGACCAAGCCCCTCGGCTTCTATGGACTTCTCCTGCTGGTTCTCAGCTTCTAGCTGATCCCGAAGTATAGGAACTTTGCGGCTATTGCCTTCATCATGTTCCCTCATTGGGCAGTCCCGGCGTAAATGATGTCCTCCGCATCTCCAACATCTCACTGGCTGCTTCATCTTTACCTGCTCAATTTCCTTTGAGTATTCATGCCTGGACCATTTCTTATTGGGTCGCTTGGACGAATGTCCCATTGCTGATCCACCTTCCTTTCCCTTGCCGATTGCTCCCAGAAGGCTTTTCACCTCCCTTTGCAAACCAATGGAGTCTTGCAAAATATGGTGGTTCATTTCACTCTGCCTTCTTTGTATCTTGAGCATCTCCCCAAGATTCTCTTGGGTCTTGGCAATCATTTGAAGGAGACTTCCAGCTAAGTCTAACAACTTTTGATCTGTTGCCATATTCAATGTGCACCACCTAGTTTCACTTTTCTCACCTGTGAAATGCACCATTGAAATTCTATCAGACCAAGCATAATATAAACATTAAAATCAGTCAGTTAATTACCCAATTGGCATGAC
>LPNX010492397.1:144869-175470 GCA_001517045.1 Pseudotsuga menziesii
TACTACTCATTCCGAGCTTTCTAGGACAGTCACATGTCCATATGCACCCCTAGGATGCTCTCAGGGTCCTCGCTCCCAACGATACCTATATCCAAATATTGAATGAATTCACATGTTTAGTCTATTCTCATCGATTTTATCTCTAGAACAAGAGCTTAAAACATCCTAACCAAATCATATACACATGTATATTCATAAGCAAAATAATCCAATACTTATCTGTATTGTGTGTTTCCTCGTTTGTCCACAGGATCCTGCTTCGCTTTGCAAGCCTTGGGATCGCCTATGGACTTAGATGTTAGGTCAGCACGCCGGCTGTTCCACAACATCAAATAATTAATGTCCAGCCAGTACATAACCATGTCAACTGGGTTTGGAACTTTATCATGACCATTTCTAGGTCTAGGATCTACTATGGATCCTTAGGCATATCACAGCCCGTCATACACTTATGTCAACAATGACACATACACTTATACCAACCATTCACTTTTATCAACACACACTTATATCAACAATAACCCTTACTCCGCAACCCCTCACAACAACCATTTACCATTTACCTTTAGCCTGTCAAGACAAGCAACACAAGCAAACTCATCAGCGTTATTGCTCAAAACTGTAATCACATTTTCCATCATTCACTATCAAGTATTGAGACACTAGGAGTGCGTCCACTCCCTAGAGTGTAATCAATATCGACAACCCTTTCATGACTCAACATCGGAAAAGTGTGCACCCATTCCCGGTGTGTGCCATGCAGGCCCTATGCATACTCAAACAATCGGTCATAATGGATATTAAATCAAAACATGTTCTGCATATGGAATTTAAAAATTAAACATGCATATTCATAGCAAGGGTCACAGAACACTTATCCATTTGTCGTCGCAGTATGCCTTTGTTAAGGAGGAATGGAGGCTTCTTCCCTGAGTTAACAGTTCCTCAGTTAGCCCTCCTGACTCCTTTTTACATTTCACATTCACACATGTCTTACCGACATAACCCATACCATCTCACTCATGTTATCACCAAACATGCAGTGCAGATGAGACATTTTCAAAATGTCCGATGGCGTTTCACCCGAAACCCATTTCCAAGATAAGGGAAAACCTTCCCATGAAGTTTGGATCTTGCAGGTCATCACACATGATCTTCCCGCAACGTGTACCCCTGACACATTCATTAATAGCCAAACAGTCAATCATTACCTGATACTACAATACAAATTGATCATTCCATAACCAAGCAATGACATTAGCAATCAAATTCAATAAGGATTTGCAATTCTATCTACTACAGAAATTGACTTGCTCATTTGTGGGTCTCTTGTAAGCAGCATTACTATGCCCATTATAATTTCATGCTTACTATCATGACATGATTACCCACTTACCATGCGTCCCTCCTGACACAATCTTATACAAGCCAATAATGATTAGTAGTCATTAGCACTTTCTTAAATCCGAAATCCACAATTCAAATTTAACAACCCATTATGCATATAAACTATTTTCACAACCATGAGACTTCTTCTCATAAATGGTAGATTCTGGCATTGGTCAGGGTCTTACCTCTCAATGCCATGCTTGAATAATCTACCTGAAACATGAGTTTCAATCAACCAACACAATCTTATGCAAGCCAACAGTGGCTAGTGGTTGTCAGCAATTTCTCAAATCCGAAATTCACAATTCGAATTTTAACAACCTATTATGCATATCATATGGTAGATCAGGCATTGGTCAGGATCTTACCTCTCACTGCCATGCTCGAAATAATCTACCTGAAACATAAGCTTCAAACATCAAAACACAAGCTTATGCAAGCCAATAGTGACTAGTAGTTGTCAGCAATTTCTTAAATTTGAAATTCACAATTCAAATTTAACAAGCTCTTTCACATGGTAGATTCTGGCATTGGTTAGGGTCTTACCTCTCAATGCCATTTTCAAATTAGTCTACCTGAAACATGAGCTTCAATCAACCGATACTTGGTAAGTCTGGATGCATATAACTTTTCATTGCTACAACCATCACTGAAGCATTCTCAGAATTTATAAAATTCAAATCGTTCCAGCTGTTAGTCACATCAATATCATCAAATCTCATTTACGTCATGCAATCATTGTCATATTAATATTTGCAAGGTATAGTCATATCATTTATGCAATTAAATGAAGGTTTAGATACCCTTACTTCACAAGCGTATCATTCATGCCACCTTGTTCTTCCATAAAGCATTTCTGGCAGCCAACTGATCATGACTATCTTGCATTTCTAGCAACCTCTGAAATGGTTCCTAAATTTTCATCAATTCATCATTTCAGTCATTAGTCATTCATAAAATCACATGCATTCATCTCAATGCATTCAACATACCATGGCCTAGCCATGTCCACCTCACATAGGATGCATTACTACAATCAATATCATCAACATATGTAGGCATGACACCTTTCTATATTCAAACATCCACATGGTATGAGGTCTCTTACCTGTACCAATCCATGGAATTTTTCATAAGCAAATTCTTACCTGCATGGGTTCTACTTACACCCTTGACATGACCAATTTGATTGGTCCTTTGCAGGAGATGGCAGCGTTTTCTCACCAACTTTTGTTATGGACTTGTTGCCTTATCCCTTTCTTCATAGGGTTTCTGGTCACATCTGTTAGCATCAGCAACATATTCATCCAGGTCCATGTCATCACTGGTTTTGCCACTAATGCCAACATCATAGCACTGATTATCATTAGTGGTTCATTATAATATATATAATTTCCAATATTCTTACCAACATGCAATATCCTATGCATGCAATACATATCCTCATGCATTTCATGCATAAACTTAGGAAATGTAGTTATAATCAGCAAGATAGAGTTTTAAGAGAAACTTCCCTTTCAAATCCCTCATCTTCTCATGGAATTCCTTTTTCACACAGTAGCTGGTTGACTTCATAGTCCTTGCTGCCCCTGGGCATGCAACTGTCCATATTTGTCCATTTGATAACAGCGGCCATCATTAGCACTTGGCTGCTTCATGCTCAGATTCTGGTCACTTATCCTTGTTCCTTGCTGGATAAGCTTTCCAACGCCTATTCACATGCGTCATTCCGACCCCGGGTGTAAAAACCACACCACTTCTAAGAATGAGGGATTTCACCAAATCTTTGCATTTTTTTTATTTTTTTATTACACCACTGCATTTTGGACTGGGTGCCATCTTCAGCCAACTTCAGCCACCTATAAACCATTGAGAACAGCTGAAAATCCCACTGGAAAGAAGTCGAAATCTGTTGGAGATCCCACTAAAAACCACTGAGAAATCCCCTTTGAAAAACTCAATTCTCTTTGTGCAGAATCGGATCTCAAACCACTAATCCTTCCGCAACGGCGGCTCTCGGAAGGCTTCCCCTTCCGCAACGGTGGCTCTCAGAAGGCTTTCGCCTTCCGCAACGACGGCTCTTGGAAGGCTTTCCCCTTCCACAACGACGGCTCTCGGAAGGCTTTCCCCTTCCGCAATGGCGTCGGCAGCCTTTCTAGTCGGAAGCCGAAATGCTTTCGCTTCCGCAACGGCGGACGCTCATTCACTTTCTTCTTCCGGCGATCAATATTTTCGTTATTTAGAAAAATTTCAAACTTTCTTTTACTGCGTCAGCTGTCGGCGGTCTTTCTACATCGGAAGCCAAATGACTTTGGCTTCCGCAATGGCGGAACATGAAACGCTTTTACCTCCGATGAGTGAACTGACTTTTTGCCTTAGAATTTTTTTTCAACTTTCTTTCTTTATGTCGGAGGCCTTACCTGTCGGCCGAGAAGTTGTTTCTCCATCCACAACGGCGGACACCAAAACCTTTCTCCATCCGCAACAGTGGATGCCAAATTGTTTCTTCATCCGTAACGACGGCACGCGGAACCTTATCTTCTTCCGGCGGTGGTCTTTCTTCGTCGGATGACTTACCGCTTTTCTCTTCCGCAACGGTGGCAATCATTCCCCTTTTTCCGTCGACGATTTCATACTTAGACAAACTTTCAACTTCCGGCATCGGCAGTTCTTCCACATCGGAAGCCAAATGACTTTGGCTTCCGCAACGGCAGCTCACCAAAGACAAACTTCTTCCGATCAGCCGCGGACACTTAGAACATTTCCATGATTTTCTTCTGCACTGCCGGCAATCGGATGACTTTTTCGTCAGGCGTCGAATCATTTGTCCATCCGCAATGGCGGCACGCAGAGCCTTATCTTCTTCTGGCGGCAATATTTTCTCATCGGAAGACTTGTTCCTTTGGCTTCCGCAACGGCGGAACACCAACCTGAACTTCTTCCGATTGGCAGCTCTTCCGCTACGGCGGACGGGAGATTTCCAACTCTTTCGCAACATCGGAAATCCTTTCACATCGGAAGCCAAATGACTTTGGCTTTCGTAACGGTGGACTGGAAACCACTTTCTCTTCCGCAACGTCGGACTGTCAAACCATTTTCTCTTCCGACGGACGTCAAAACACTTAGAAAATTTCCGCAATTTTCTTTCCCCGTCGGAAGACTTGGCGGTTTGATCTTCCGCAACGGTGGACGGAAAACCACTGACTCTTCCGCAATCAGCAGAAGTCTTATCACTAGTGGCCCGACTGTCAACACTTCCACAACGAGTCGGCGGTTTTTCCACATCGGAAGCCAAATGACTTTGGCTTCCGCAACGGCGGACGAGAAACTGCTTTCTCTTCCGCAAGTACGGAAGTCGGAACCACTAAACCCTTCGATGACCCGACTGTCAACACTTCGGCAATATTTTGGAAGTTTGCTGTCATCCATTATTGATCCCTGCTGGGCAGAAGGCAATTCCACCCTCTGTCAGTTGCTCCATCTTGGCCCATAGAGGCCCATTGTTGCAACCTTAGCTCTGATACCATACTGTCACGTCCCCGACCCTTCGACCGGCGAAGAAGACGCGACCAACACCAATCACTCAACTGGGCAAACAGCCCCATGAACATGAACAGAAGAGATCAATACTGAAATTACAAAGCTTAAACATAATGCATGCGAAGATGAATAAACATACAAGCATACACAGATGCATAATTCTTTAATCATACAGCGGAAGCAAACATATACATCCCATCATCCCCATGTTCACTATAATTCATTAAACATCAATATAATTGCAAAGATGAAGTAACAACAGCACTTATCTTTTGATGAAGAACTTGCCCCGCAACCAGCTACGTCGCTGCAACGTTCCACCTAGCCATAGGCCAATGTGCTCATCAATCTCTCAGCAACGCTGCCACCCCCGAGCTGGGCATGATTCCTCAAGGACTAAGGGTCAATTGCAGGCTTACACATAGCCAAGGGACACCAAACAACCAAACCAACACCGCTAGGTTTATCAGGCCATCAACAGATCGGCCAAGCCAGCACAGTCCAAAGGAAAACCACTGCATACCAGCAGCCAAAACAATCCCTTCACAGTCCTGTGAAGAAAGCAAAAAAACCGGTGACAGTCCCAAACGAAAGGTGAGACATAGCTCAAGCCTACAAGGAAACTCAGAGTTGTTCTTGGCCCTATTGTGGCCAAAACAACTCAGCTGCAACCCAAAACTAGGGTACTCCAGCAGCCCCAAACACACAATGGATGATAGCAGCAATCCACAGTCCCAAAATAGGGAAACTCAGCCAACAGATTGGAAATCAACAGTGGCCCAAAGCGAAATTGAGCACCACGACCCAACGAAACATGGGAAAGACAACAGCCCCAAAACACAAGTAGTGAGCATGGCTCACAACATGGGAAAACGACCCCAAACAGTCTGTGCGTGAGGGAACTTGCACCAGACCACAAAACACAGAGGAAAACATATACACGGCCACAAATCAGTAAGGGAACTTACACACAGTCCCTGAGCGCGAGATGGCTCCTGTACCGAAAATCCCAAGCGACAGCCACGATTTTTCTTGCTCCCTGCGTGAGCAAAACCCACGTAGAGTCCCTGCGCATGAAGAGAAACAGCGACGGCTCTGCGCATGAGGAATGCACCAGATCCCTGTGAGTGAGCATGAACAAACCACGACTCTGCGCGTGAGCATGAACAGACCACGAAGAAGATGGCGGTCGAGGTGGAGACCGGGCGCGCGTGAGGAAGAACAGAAGTGGTGGGAAGAGTGGAGACCAGGCGTGAGAGAAACGATGGTTCTCCACTGGGCATGCGTATTGTCTGAACTGACAGCAACCTGCCAAAATCGACACCTCCCCATGCCCACGTTTCCTCATGCAATAACTGCCCCCAACTAACAAAAATCAAGACATTGAAGAGGTTGACAATGGAAGATGGAAAAACAAAACAAGGTGGTAACACATGGGTTTTTCCCCCCCATAGATCAAGGTTTGACATCCCCCCACCCCTTATCCTTTGGAACCATGCCCTTTTCATTCAACGTTGCACTGCCGTAGCTGGTTGTGGTTTATTTTATTTGATGTGCGTATTTACATGATGCCGAATTATAATGTGCCAAATGGCACGATAAACCATCGGCAACTATCCCCATTGCCGAAACACACACACAACCAAATCGATGGTGGGGCTCTTGCCTTGAGCTCCTCACCACGGTTAATTACAATATATACATCATGCAAACGGGGTCAAAACTGGGGACATTACACTTATGATAAGGTCCAAATACACCAGGAGAAGATGAAGAATACCTTCGACAGAAGAATAAAGGAAGATGTTTTCCAAGTCGATGACTTAGTGCTAAAATGGGATGCCCCCCATGAAGATAAAGGGAAGCACGGGAAGTTTGACCATTTATGGGTAGGTCCATATCTTATTGCTGCGCACAGAGGCGACAACGCCTTCATTTTATAGTTTCCAGATGGGTCGCAGTATGAAGGGGGCACAGTGAATGGGAGGTTCCTAAAGCATTACTTGGAATGAAGGGATTAGTATCCATGTATCATAGTGTAAATACGTTTTGTGTTTTAATCAATACAGGTGGTGAGTCGGAAGATTTGAAGCCCGCGGAGAAGGCCCTAAGATCAGAAGAGGTAACCATTCTTTTAAAGTTTGTTTTTATTTCAAGCAGTTAGATAATATGAGATTATCAATGGTTTCGACACTTGGTCTACGGGGGGTTCTTTGCTACCTCATTGAAAGGATATCATCCCTCGTGGAGCCGGTTGTTAACACTCAATTAAATTTTGGGTATGAATGTTACTTGCATTCTTCGGCCCTATCAAGAAGTGTTGAGAAGGCAGCGGAAGGAGCCGATGGCATACGCAAGGTAACGCTCAGCAACGAGATAGCCTATGGAGTGGGGAAGCGGAGTTAAGAGGAAATGTTGGACGTGTTGGAGGCATTAAAGAGGAGTCTTGATCGAAGGCTGAAGATGACCATGGGGCAGATCAACGGCGTCAAGCCATTTCGCACGGTGAACCTACCCGACCGAAAGCCGCTTTTCAGATATGCGAAATAGTTTAAAGCTCGGACACATCCAATGATCAAGATTGGAGCCCAAGAAGATCTACGGCTGAGGGCCATTTCGTATCCCAAAGTTACAAGGATGAATATGCAAATACGGATTGCGAAAAGTGGTATGGTTCGTTTTGATCAACAATGCTTGTGTAGGCAGAAGCAGATCGACGGTTATAATTCATTTTGCAATCTGGAGTAGCACGGAAGGAAACAAAACCTCTTTACGCAAAGAGGGGTGGGGTCTGCTCAGATCGATGGTCGTGATGGAAGTCGATCCCTATCAATGGTCAGGCTGCATATGCATGGAGTAAGAACAGTTGTGGCATTGAGAACCCCACAGATCTACGGTTTTAGATCGCGAAGGGTAAATCTACGGTGCAACCCGCCCGAGAGATGCGCAAAGGTTATATTGTGTAAAAGGCTATAAAGAGGCCCACATGAAGTTGAAAATATTTGTATTTTTCTGAAACCTCGAAGCTGCCAAATATCCAACCACATCCAGAGCGTCAGTCTGGACCAGCCAGGAAACAAGTCCAGGTAGTAGCGGCTGAAGTGAACAAAAAATATTTGGAGACCGCAGAGAGTGTCGTAACCTTCCTAAGCTCCTTGTCAGACGAGGCCACTAACAGATACGGTCTTCAAAATAGGGTCGCTGTTGTCTCTGAAGCTAGAAAGGCAATAGAGAAACACAGGATGATGGAGACAGTACAGGCCAAAATAGAGGTTACTGAGCACAAAGTCCGAGAGGTCGTCAAGTTGTTCAGACCATTGACAAACATAGGGTTCCCTTTTTTCTGGGAAGAAATGGGTCCTTTAATGTCTCAGAAGGAGTATAAGGAATGCCTAGTGCACTACCGATTGGATCACAACAAATTTGGAGATATGCAACAAGCGTTGTCGAGGAAGGTCATTTTTGACAAGTTGGCCAATGATTTCGAGTTATGGTTTGACTTTAAAGCCACATGCTCCAAGGTCCCCAGGGCCTCGTACCTGGAAGCAATGGAGCTCAAGGCACAAGATTACGACATGGTTGTTGTGCTCCTACCTGGTCCCGATGCATGGAGAATCATCCACCAATATGGGTCAACCAAACTCAAAGCACACCAGTAGAAGTAACGAGGATAGTACTCGAGAGATTTTCCCGGTGTTACACGCCCGTCCTAACGATCATTTCTATCAAAGGGATTTGTACAGTCATCACCCACCAGATGGAAGTATGGGATGCTCTCGTGCCTTTTTCTTCCCGCGTTCCACATTTCATTGTCTGGCCGTTTCATACAAGTCACATCCAATATGCCACCTAAGAGGCTGTTAGAAGATGTCCTTTTGTTGTAACAAATTTTGATTCCCGAATGTCGATTTGGTAAATCCAAATACTATAAATATACCTCTTGAAGAAGGAGAAGGGGTTGAAACCATTGTAATTTTGTTGTGTGTGCTTTTCAAGAGAATTTTAATATAATTGCAGAGCCGAGATCGACGTCTTTCATACATGGATTCATGTGTCGTTCGCACTTACAGTCTGTTATTTCCTTTCTTATGTGAATGTTATTCCAGTTTTCCTTTCCCTTTTGTTTTCTTTCATATCTGAGACTTAGGGTATAATAGCTCGAAATTCATACTTGCTATGCTTCGTCTGTTGTTTTAGGTATCCACCAAAGTTTCTTCTAAAGTTAATGCAGAATTCATTTCTTACAATGCTCTGTGTTGATGGTCTGTTCATGTTCCTCCTTTCCACCAGACAATTAAAAATTGACTGTGATCGAGTGGCTATCTTGCCCCTGTGTTGAAATCGCTTGCATTTAAGTTCTGATTATTTTTGTTGTATATCTTAACTCCATCGCCCAATGGTGCTGTGTTTTGTTTCAACCAATTTCACAAACAATTTATAGTTTCACTTGTGTATATATATCTGGCATTGTTAACATTTGGTGAGAGATCCCTCTCAGAAGAGTAGAAGGCCAGTTCTCTCTTCGAAAGTGGTTCTGATATTACCTGGGAGCGAGCCTTCTGTAACCTTTGGTTCAATTCTAGTGCTAACACAAGGTTCACAATGTTTGGAAGAAATACTAAGAAGCCTAAAAATCTATTTTTTTAACAGAAACGATTGGATTTTTTTTGATTATATATAAAAGAATGAGGATACAAAATACATATAGGATTGCTCCCATAACAGGACAACATACATTACACCTTGTTCATCCTTCTCTAGCTTGTGGCTATCATGAAAATTTCCTAAACTGTGGAAGCTATATCTTCTTACAAATTTCCCAAGCAATAAAATGCAGAAACAAAACATTGCATAAACAAATTAGAGTTAAGGGATCCAAACATTTTCAAGAATGACGCTATGCTTTTCTAAAACACCGCAACGCAAACCAACCCCTTTATTGTCCATGTTATCCTCCTGATGGTTTTGGCCTCTCAAAACACGAAGGAAGGTAATTTTTTTAAGTTCCTTGACTAGACATAAGAGCAGGTGATGCATCTTGGAGAATAGAATCTTCCGATTTCTAGAGATATTTATTTCTTCCCTAATGACAATTAGGGAATCTCCTATGACGCTCATTTCCTCAATCCCCATATCTCTAGCTAGCTACAAACCTTTAATTAAAGCGAGCCATTATTCCTTGCTCTCCTAATGCCCCATGCATAATCTTTTTTCTTGTTCCCCTTGGATCCAAATATTACTCCACCTATGCCTGCTAGCCTTGGATTGCCTTTCGAGGAACTGTCAAAGAACAAAGAACTGATTCCTATCTTTGTCCACCAATTTTGAAGTTCTTCATTGCTCATCCTTATTTTCTAGCTCAAAATTCTCGGGTTCTTTGAGGGGTTTAACCAGGAGTGTGGGGGAAGGATGCTAAAGAAGGTCGATCATCCAAGCTCTTTCTTCAACCGTAAGAGGTTCCTTGTTTATGATTTTCATTCCTCTCATGGATAAAGTGTCCACCCATAGGGCCTTTGCCAAGGAAAAAACTTTATTAGTGCTTGAGTTTATTCCTTTGAAGATTTCCTTGTTCCTAACGATCTAAATTTTCTAGCAAATAAATCTTGGGAGAGCTTCCCATGCTCTAGCAAAGTCCTATTTTTTATTGAAAGAGCCCTGGTAGTAATCTTTCCAGTTGAAGAATAGATCATTCCAGTTCGTTGGTAGCATAATATTCATATTTAATTCTCTAAGCGCATTAATCCAGAATTCCTATGTGAATTTACACTCAGTGAAAATGTGCTCCAAGCTTTCCTCCTCCTCTTAACACAATATGCAACGTAGTGGCCCTACAATCCCTCTCTTCCTCAAATTCTCAGCTGTGAGTGTTTTATGATGGGAAAGGATCCAGAAGAAGATGTTGATCTTTGGAAACCCATCACAACTCCAAATTTTATTCCACATGTTGTTTTTTATGAACCCGTTCTTATTTTTATAGACCATACAGTAGCCTTCTTTCACAGTGTATGATCCCAGCTTTCCCCATCCCCGACTATCTATAATGTTTTTATGTATTGGAGCTTGCCCGTGCAGGAGCATGAGGAGTGCTCTGTAATCAACTTGAATATGGGTTGGATGTTCTATGTTCTTCCACCCTTTCCATCTATCACTTATTGTACAGATTGATATGTCGTATTGTGTGTCGATGTTGTTGCAATCACACCAAACCTTTAGCTCATTTAATTCATGATAGAAATTTTCTCAGGAATTCGATCCTAGTATATCCTACCAGATCTCAATAAGCTTCCCATTCCTTGCTTCCTATTAAATGTTTTCTTGAATGATATACACTGCCTTTTTGTAGAGATCCGAGATTGGAGACCCAACTTTGCTCGTGTTTATGCTCTCAACACAATTTCTTTTGTTGCTTGCCATATATTTTTGCTACAGGGCCTTTTTCCACCGAGTGTTTTCACCAAAGAATAATCTCCGTAAAAATTTTGTGTCGAGAGATAATTCATGGTTTGGGGATCTCTTACTCCCGCTCCACCACATTTCTTTGGGTTGCACACGATGTCCCAATCTATCAGATTGATTTTTTTTTTTGTGTTGGCCGTCTTGCCTCCTTGCTAGAGAAATTTATGAATTTCTCTATTGATTTCCTGTATAATTTTTTTAGGTGCTAATGAAATTGAGCAGAAATAAATAAGATAGGCAGAGAGGACAAATTTTATAAGAACTAATTTTCCTGCTGGGTCGAGCCATTTGGTTTCCCAACAATTGATTTTATTTTATTTTATTATGTCAATTAGACCATGCTAGTCTGCCCTCTTTTTTTTTTCCCTTTGAATATGGGAATGCCCAAATAACTGAATGAGTTCCAGATTGTTAGTCCTTCGAATCCAAGGATTCGTGATATCTTTGCCATGGTTCTAGGGAGGTAATTCCATCTATTAGATTTTTATCTAGAAGCAATAATCTTACCATCCAATGCTTTGAGGAAAGTGGATAGAACTCTTTTGAACCTTTATGATATGACTGTGGACGCACTTCCAAGAAAAATGGTGCCATCGACGAATTGTGCATGGTTTGTAGGTCTGACCCCTCTTGCAATTTTCAAACCTTTAATATCCCCATTGTCTTGTTGTTGCTGTAGCTTTCTGCTCATAGAGTCAGCGACCAAAAGGTAGAGATATGGAGACAACAGGAATCCTTATCAGATGCCCCTATTGGCTTGAAAGAACTTGGTTGGGATACCATTTACCAACGAAGCAATCTAGGGAATTTTGATGCAAGCTTTAATCCATCTAATGAACCTTTAGAAAAGCCAAACTTTGACACGATTTCCAATAAAAATAAGTGATTTACTCGATCAAAAGCGTTAGCCATATCGAGATTTATAGCCATACGTTGCTGCTTGCGTTCCATGCTGGTGTGGATTGTTTCCTAGACAATTATGATGTTTTCAAGGATTTTATGCCCATCAACAAATCCTCCCTATGTATTTGAGATTAGCCTTCCCATGATTTTCTTCATTCTTGTGGCTAGAATTGTTGAAAGGATTTTGTATGAGGTATTACAGAGTGAAATAGGCATGACACGTTCTATTGACATGGGGTTTTTTTATTTTGGTATCAAGGTGAGAAAGGAAGAGTTGGTGCCCCCCCCAACCTCGTCCTTTCTCCTTGTCCAATTTAGTATTCTTTTCAGGTCTTCCTTGATGATATCCCAAGATGCTCTATAAAAATTGACGGTGAACCCTTCAGGCTAGGGAGCCTTGTCATATTGCAATGACCAGTTGGAATCCTTAATCTCAAACTCCATTATGGATTTTGATAAATCCTTGTTATCCTCTTCTGAAATAAGGGAAGGTATTCTGGAGAGGAGATCAACCTGCACCAGGGGATCAGTATCATTCGATGCCCATGTATAGATCTTTGAAGTGCTGGAAAACATGAGCCTTAATCTCATCCTACTCCACCATCCTCTTGTCATATTTATCCTTTAATTATTTGATTGTGCTGAAGTTGAGCCTTGATTTTGTTTGCTTGTGGAAGTAATCCGTGTTACTATCCCCTCCTTTTAACCAGAGTTGCCTGGACTTCATCCTCCATTCCTCTTCCTCACATCTGGATGCGTTGAGGATCTTAAGGTTCAAGTCTTTTTCTTGGATGATAAGAAGAGGGATAATTTTCTCATTCTCCAGCTTGGATTGTAGGGCTGCAAGTCCATATTGAAGTTGAATTTTCCTACTGGTAGGATTTTTATATTCTATTTTCACCCATTCTTTGAGCTCATATCATACATTTCTTAGCATGTTCTCCCAAATGAAGTTAGGAGAACCAGCGCAAGACAAACTCCAAGCATTTTTTATTATGCCCATGAATTTTTCCTCATGAATCCAAGAGGAGTTGAATCGAAAGGGTATGGGTCCAAGGTTTACATAGGAGGAGAGCACCAAAGATATCGGCTTGTGATACGAAGCCGTAGAGGGTAAAGCAAAGGAAGCTGGAATGATATCTTTTTGAAGGAAGGATGTGCTTACCAAGAAATGGTCAAGCCTTGCTGCAATGTATCCTGCACTCGTCCTTCTATTACTCCAAGTATACTTTCCATTTTTTAATGGCAGATCTAGCTCATAAATCAAGTCCTCCATGTTCTCCCATAGGGATCTCTTATTCCGAAGGCCCTTCTCTTCTCTGACTGCGCTTTGGTAGCATTGAAATCACCAATGATTATGAGCTCTTTCCCTTTCAGATCTTCTTTTAGAGCGGTGAGGCTATTCCAGAATGATTGCTTGTCTTTGTAATGTGTTGGACCATACACATTGCATACATAATTAACATTTGGATCATCTTTTCCTGAAACTCAGTGAGGAGATAGTGTTGATTTTCCTAAACATTTTTGATAACATATTTACTTGAGAAAAAGGTCATTATTACTACCAAGGCCCCTCCGAAGCTTATAGCGTTTCCCTGGTTGTTTGTCCAAAAGAGATGTGAGAGTTCCAGGACTTCCATATCACTCATTTTTTCTCTTGGATAAGAAAGATGTCCGGCCTTTCAGATTTGATGATGTCTTTTATTTCTTCCACTTTGTTTGTTCCACCCAGCCCTCTGCAATTGCAAGAGACAATTTTCATTACTTCTTGGTTGATTGAGGCCCTGCTCTAGACCTTCCATCCACTTTCCCTGTATTTTTGTGCTTTTGAAGGAGCTTTGTTTCTTTAATGCTCTGCTTCCTTTCGAGTTCTAGTTCTCTCTCTGCTTCCCGCTCTCTGTGGGATCTTTGTGACTTTCTTCCTTTGGTGTTTGGGACCGATTCAAGAATCTATTGTGACCCATTTGAAGATGAGTCAGGAGAGCGAGCAAATGAGGAGACTCTGCTTTGTTTTACCCTTTCAGCCCAATATCCTTCAGGCATTGGGGAGCCCTCAATCTCTGTATCTAGCCGTTCTTCTTTGGGTGAAGAGGAGGGGATGTTGCTGCTTGCTAAGATGTCATGGGGTTCTGATATGTCTTCGACTAGAGTCTCTTCATTCATTATAATTTCCCCTTCTTCTACATTCAAAATATTGAAATGGTTTCTTTTTGTGACCTCATTTTCTCCTTGCGTTGGTGCTTTGCCTTTCTTTGACTGCGGATCCTTTGGCTCGGGGTTTGAGGGTGCCATTTTCCTTCCTTTTTTCACTTCTTTCCAACCTTCTTCTTGAGTTTTCTCAGGATTTTCCTGCACTGATTTAGGATAGATTTTGACAAAATGACCATACTCGTGGCATTTCTTACATTTAAATGATAGGTTCTCATAATCAACCTTTTGCGCATGTTCCCAACCATCCATGCAAAGGCTTACAATTTCAGGTAGCCCCTTTTCTAGATCAACCTCTACACAGATCCTTGCGCAAGAGAAGAGAGGGCCTTTTGGTTTTGCCTTGTCTATGTATTTTCCAAGAGAGTTTTCCTATTTCCTGTAGGGTTTCATCGTTCCAACAGTGTAACGAGAGAGGGGGAGGCGAACCCATACTCGAACTATAGAAGGCACATCCTTTTCTAGATTGAAAGATAAACTCCATCGATTTAGTTATAACCCCTGAGGGCCCATGAAGTAAGGCCCACTTCTGAATATCAGGTCCTTGTCATATTTGTTTTCGAACAAAAAGGTGAAGAATCCCTTGCCACAGAAGCAATGCTGCAGACCCCGAGGATCAATGGCATCAAGTTTTCTTCCACGCAAAAATCCATTGTTTTGGCAATGGCCAAATGCTAGTAAACTGTCCGATCAAACCACACTCACTTAGAGTGATGGATCAAACCACACTCACTTAGAGTGATGGATTTCAGCCTTGAAGCAGCCATCATGATCTGAATTCTTGGAGCATTATCCTGTTTAAAAAAATCATCACCTGCATCGGACCCTGAAGGGGGAGGCCATGGCATGGAGGCCATGAGAGCCCTGAAGGCCGCGTCAAGGTTCCTCCTTCGTTCTTCCAGGCTTGGATCCAATGGAGGGTGCATCCCAATCTTTCCTAGGGCAAGATCCCACACCGTCATAGTCGGAGCATCTCAGACAACTTTCATGCAAACCAGCTCACGCGAAAAAAAAATTCGTGGCCATAGTTACATGATGGAAAAAAAGAGAAGCATAAAAATCTATTACTAAATGGTTTCCCTACGTATTTTTAGGAAAAAAAGGAGTTGGGTGCTCCCTTTTCACTCTATTTGAAGTTGGAAGATTCAGGGACAATAAATTGTAAAAATTTCTAGGCTCAAGCAATGTGACTTAGTGAGAAGGGAATCATTCTATGGAAAAATATTTGGGACATTGATTAAGGTATCGGATAGATTGGATCACTTTTTAGGATTAGTCTTGTTGTTGTCTTATAGAAAAACTATCTAGTTTTTAAAGAAAATGTATATTAGACACTGACCTACCTAAAATTAAAATTAATCATGCTATGAAAGGCTCTGTTTGGAGATAATGGTAAGGGGATTGTGATATTAAGCATTTTTTTACTCTAACGAGAAAAAGTTATACCTACACATGCATAAAATGACCTCGTTATCCCGATTCTTGAATGCAAGATGGTCTTCCTTAGATGTTGAATTTTGATTGATCATTTGCATTAAACAATGTATGGCCCTATAGGATCTCCTACATGATCAAAGTGTTTTCATGCTTGTAAGTGATTTTGTCAAGGACTACCTCCAAATTCCAAGGTTTATAAAAGTGATGTTAGTGATTACAAGCACCCCTATGGTGAAAACAAATGAGGCACTAAAAAAAATAGTTTGGAAACGCTAGTTTGCGTGTTAATGTTGGAAAAGAGTTCGACATAAATTTCCGTCTTTACTTCAAGGAAGCATCCATTGAAAGGGAAAATTACTTCGAGACTGTAATTCTCTCATTTCCAACCTTTATGTTGGCCTTTTTCATTTCATAAGGATTTCAACATTTTCTTATAGGTGTAAATTCCACTTTAAGTGGAACTTTGAAGAACCTATAAGTGTTGTATCTTCTTTTCAAAAGTTATGGTTTGATGAGCTAAGTGTCCAAGTCAAAACTAAAGGTTTTTTTGCTTATAAGTGTTTTGTATCTTCTTTTCAAAAGTTATGGTTTGATGAGGTAAGTGTCCAAGTCAAAACTAAAGGTTTTTTGCTTGTACAAGATGCCAAAATGTATCTATTAGTGCATATTCGAACTTTATTGTAGCACTATGTTATCGAAAAAACCATTTTACACACTATGTATTCTATTTTTGATATGGCATGATTAGTATTTTTTCCCCAAAAAGTATTGGGATTCATGCTTGGGCATAACCATTAACTCTAAGTAGTGCTCTTCTCTATGATTGGATGTGTTGGATTTTGAAACTAGACTAAGAAAATCCATATTTATTATTAAACATGGTTGTATGTTATAGGTCAACATATGCAAACGTACCAATCCACGGTCAAAGTCTTATGGTTGTCTAAGATGCATGCAATTACACTTAATATTTGAGCTTCACTAACTCAAAATCAATTTTAAAAAAATTATAAAATTCAATGACTAGAAAATGACATTTAGATTGTATATTATGGTTTTGACACTTGAGTTTTAATATATTAGATCTTGTATTATTCAAATTATGAGGATATGTGGTACAATTGAAACCATATGGGTTGATTTAAATGATACCATGTGTAAATACTGTAGTTGTATTATAATTTTTCCTAGGGCCAACTAATTATGAATGTGTATGAGTTCCAATGGTGGGATAGGATGACGGTGTAATTGTTATGTTTTCATGTTGTGTTTATGATATATAAATAAATGAAAAATAAAAATATAATAGTATACTATCGACAAAAAAGGTTGCTTGTGGTAGCAAAAGGACCATGATACCACTAAAGGGGAAGAGTAAATGATGCCCAAGAAGTGTAGCGGAAATGAATAATCATATGTTTCTTAATTGTGACTTTTTTCCTTATTATCCCGTGCTTTATTTAAACCTCAACCACTAGTCATTGAATGCATGTAGTGGTTTGCAGGAAAGTCTACCTTCCATTATGATGAGGTGTAATGTCCTCTTCTACTTAAGCATCAGAAACACTCACTAACCTATTTAATTCCCATAGGTTTGAGTGGGTAATACAGGAAAAGGGAATTGACTAAGGACATGTAATACCAGGAGCAAAGTAGAGCATTAATTCAGTATTGAGTCATCAGTATGGTAAAGAAAGCCTTATTGCTTCAGGCTCAAAGTCAACGAGAAATTAGATTTGCATGCATGCAAAAAGTAAAGTGCAAACCCTAAAAGTGATTTGAAAACCCTAAAAGTGCATGCTAAAGCTATATAAGAAAGGTCATTGAACCAAAAGAGACATCCATGGTTATTATTATTGAGTTTGGTTTCTAGAGCAGCAATAACAAGTGCGTCAGAAGTAAGTTGGCATTGGAGACGAAGGTATTCAGCTAACAAGTGGTTTTGGCAGTGAAAGATATCTGCCCTAATCACTTCCAGATAGATAATCTAGGTATATCATCAACTATTCATCATCTTCTTCATTCTTGATTCAATAATCCAACAGGTGGAGAGAGAGTTTATTGCAAGTTCATGCTTTGCTGCTGGGGAACAGCTGGAAATACCATAACCATTCGCTAGAACTTAGAAACTTAGTAAACCTTATGCATGATTCCATCATTCTTCTCAGCAGGGGCATGCCACTATACTAGGTGATTATCATTCCATTCCTGACACATCCAGAGCATTCACTAGCAAATACAAGGACAGAAGAGGGCATCTCCCATTTAGCACAGATCAATTCGCTAGGGTACCTTGAGGAGTCAGTACTTCTGTATGTGTCTCCTTATCTCTCCAGAGGACCTATTCCATCATCTCTAGCAAGTTTTTGCAACGACGTACCATCCTTGCCTAAAAAAGGTGAAGAATAGCTAAGAATATGGACATTTTCTTAGTTGGGTGTCAGTTTCTGGAGGGCATCACTATCTTGTCTTTAAATTGCTTACATGGATTGCATGCCTCCTATATACTAAAGGAATATCAACACTATTATTATTGGTATGTGTACCTTCTCTCCTTGAAATTCTATTTCCTATTATTTCTCCAGATCAACTATATTTTAGGGCCTTTTGGCACGACACTGTTTTGCATGCAAATTTTATTTATCTTTCTATCACAACTGAAGCACCAAAACCAAAAACATATTATCAAAACAAAATAGAATATCAGTTGGGATATTAGATGAGGGCATGGGGTTTAATCCAAAAAGAGGAAGGCTGAGTGTAAGAGTCTCCATCCTCATATGACTTCAACCCCTCTTGATTCTTGTGCACTCTTCTTCCTCATGCAAAAAATCAAATTTGTTTGTGCTCTGATTTTCTCACATAATTGTTACAATCAATCTTACCAATCAAACTATATCCTTTCATGCTAAGGGTTCAATACCCCATGGAAGCTCTGAGAGTTGCATTTGAGCAGGTGACCAACTCAAGTTAAGGGGAGGAGATGGTTTACTTGACAAGATGGTTTCTCATTGAGTTGACATGAACTCAGTAGTCCCTATGTACACTTAAGGGCATGGGGTGTCTCAACTTAACCATAAAATTTATCATCTGATACCAAAATTGAATTCTCTAGCTAGTTGTAGCATTTTAACAGTGAAATGAATAACTACAACAACCTTTCGTACTTAAATTAAGCATCATACAATAATTTCTTCCACCATTATGCAATTTCATTCCATGCACACCTAATAGAGAAAGATGTCAAATAATATGATACAAAACATAACATAAAACAAATGACATTTCATAACACATATTCACAACACTTGTCTTTATGAAAATAATCCTCCAATTGGATGCAAATGAAGGGAATTTCTCCCAATGGTAGGTACTCTGACACACTTATTCTCTCTAGTATATAGGCCACCCCTAAGTTGAGGCTATCATTCCACAAAGGAGAAGCCCCTAAAGTTTGCTTCTCAACTCACAACCTAGATAAGTCTCTAGTGCCCAAACCCCTTCTACAAATATCCAAATCAACCAACACTCTTCCCCATCGTCTTGCATAATACTATCAATGGGATCCCCTTCTATGCAATCACTCTCTTGGACTATCACACTTCCCTTCTAATGTTCCAACATAGGTTGGCCAAGGAATCTCATTTTTAAGACTCCATGGATTCTTAGTTGTAGGCTAGGTTTCATCTCACAATGTCACAATAATCATTAGCATTGATTTCCCTAGTAATATGCATTAGCATGCATGGAAGTACAATTAGAAACATGATTGTCATTTCAATCTTAATTTCCCAAATCGGTATCAGTAGTAGGAATGAATGCCTCCATCATTGTAAGAATGATGAATTATTTTCAAATCCCCACATTATATTTTCATGTTGGGAAACCTCCACATGGCCCTAATGACGAGCCCACATTTCTCCCTTTAACCCCAAGCTTAGGTTAATAAAAAATGATTAAATAATAAACTCTCATAATCATAGGATTTAGGGAATTTAGTTAAATTCACTAATCGACATTTATAATTAATTCCAAGGACATAGGTTAGATAACTCACTAAGGTAATCCTAGACCATTACAATGCCTTTGGTCATCCTTATAGACCATATATGTATGACTCAACGTGCTCAAAAGCCGAGATAGAACTTTGTTGGGTTGTTCCTAAAGGTATACAACATATTGACCTCTTTCTATACACATTGAAGAGCACGAGATGGAAGAAAACTTTTGAGGGATTGTTGAGTAGAGAGGAAAAATATATTCCTTGTGTTGTGTGTTAGAATCAAGGAAGAGCCATGGCTGTCCTGGTTAGATGATTGTGTGGAGAGTTCTGTGGTTAATATTTGGCTTAGTCTCATAATACTTAGGTTGGATCAGTGATCGAGAGTCGTTAGCATGCTTCTTTTGCATTTATGGTGTCATGGCCTTATTTGTAGGCACGATCTATAATTGATTCCCATGGTTGGATGGAAACTAACTCCTCATCAACCACTTTGGTAGAAATGCATTCATTTAAAGAGAAGAATGGGCACCTATCTATATTTGGAATGCTTTCCTTTCACAATATGATGTGTATTGCTCTAAATTTAATTGACATTGTATACATTCTGCATTGTTATGGTACAACTATATATTTATGCATATAAATTCAAAATGTTAATGTTTGTATTATTGTTAATTGGAAAAATAATTTAGCATGGAGTGCTAAGATGGAAAAATAAGACATCCTGCTACAACATGACATATACAAAATAAAATACCTATTATATAGAGAACCATACCTCCCCATCCTCCCTGCCTCTAAGTATGTAGACTAAATAAAATTAGATCCATAGGAGCGCAAGCACTACCAATTTATTTAAAGGAACAATAAGGAACAACAATACATTGTGACCTTTTTTTGCATTAAAAATGGGTTCCTGGCTCTTTCATATCATTCCCACCATCTTGAAATGGAATAATAGGGGGTACTTGAACACTTCCATCCTTGCATGTTTCGTTGTGGGTATCACCCTTAAGAGATGCGGTCATAGTTACAATGAGTTCCCTTGGATCACCTAATCTATCCTCTTCCTAGGTACATAAATTCATTGTGTGTAGATCAATTAGCCTTTGTGGGGTTTGGTCCTCTTGAGGTCTCATGTTCAAACATCATGGTGAGGGGTTGAGATTGTGAGCTAGCGGTGGGGCCTTTGGTTGACCCAATAGAAGCCCAGGTTACTTTCCTTGCGGGGGGGCATAGTATTCTCTTTCGGGAGGTGTTGTCATCCTTTAATCCCTTGTACAACCATGGTGATAGTTCTACTTTCCATTGTATAGATCATTCTCACATTCAAACTAAGGTTGGACCCATCTCAGGTTTACTACGGCAAAAACTTGGACTTAGTGATCTACTCTAGCTCTAGCTCCGCTTGTTTACAAGGTACAAGTTCCTTGCTGGAAAAAAAGGTACATAAAGTCATTGTATTTTTATTGTGATGGATTACAAATACAATGAATATTGTAAGAACACATATATGTTTAGCATGCTTGGAGAAGTATGTATTAACTATATTTTTTTAAAGCATGCCTAAATAAGCCAATGCTTTCCTCTAGATCACCTAAGCTCTCCTCTTCCTAGGTACAAACATTTATTGTATTCGTATTTTGATGGATTGCAAATACAATGAACATTGTAAGAACACATATATTTTTAGCATGTTGGAGAAGTATGTATTGATTATATATTTTCTAAGCATGCCTAAATAAGCAACTATATGTAAGATATGTAAGGCTAAATGTTGTATATTTATTTTAAAGTTAATTTTATAATATATATATATGATGATGATAGTGGATGTAAATATGACGATGGTGAATGTCATCATCATATTTATTCATATGTATTCCTATTTATAATGGTGGATGCCAATTGCATGTAGATTAGTGTCACATCCCCTCCCCTCCCGTCGATCCAGCGCGATGGAGAGGATGCAACGATTGCTATCTAACTGGGCATCTAGCCCCATGAACATAAACAAAATGAATTGCAAGTAAAAGACACATGCATACGTATAATGAAAGAAAATACAACTAAAGTAAATCTCTAGCAAGCATTCATTACATTCATGATAATTCTTAAAACCAATACATTGCAGAGTTAATACAAGAGAGCACTTATCTTGAAAATGAGCTGCCTTGAGTAACTATAGTATGTCGCTGGAACGTTCCACCCAACCATAGGCCAGTTGTGCTCATCAATCTCTCAGCACAACTGCCACCCTTGAGCTGGGCATGATTTCCACAAGGATAAAGGGAACAACAGGATCACACATAGCCAAATACACACCAAGGTTCAACCAAGCCAATCCACAATTGGGTTTATCAGGCTGCTAAGGCAGTGGAATGGAAGAATTGCTAAGCTAGTGAGCTCAACCACAGACATTTGGACACCTCTACAAGATCTATCTAGCTTGGCTTCCACAATACCTACACATCTGACACGAGGAAGTATTCGATTCACTGCTACACAATCCTTCATGCCATACCTTCCATTCCAGTGTTCTCCCATGTGTGTATAAAAGATTAGCTAGCCCCTTTTGATATTTTTGTGAAGTTCCTCTCTTCACTAGGTTTATTAAGCCAATTCTGGGCCTCTTCCACTCCTAACTCTTGCTTATAGTTCAGACCAAAACAAGGATGCACATAACAACAAAACACAAGTGTTGGGTATGAAGAAAAACGTTTTGGAAACCAAAAACAAAAGGGTAGATGGGGAAATCAAATCTGGGAGAGCAAATTTGATTTCAAAACATGTTTATGGGATTCATAGGGGCATAAACGACCTCCATAAACACCCAAATCATGAATCTCTCCTTCCCATCCACTGAGCAACACAAAAACAAATTTCCAGCCATGGAGAAATGAAGGCAAATGCAGGAAAATGTGATGAAAAACGCCCCAGCTAGCTCTAGATGTGTGAGGAAGTGAAAAGCGTGGGTTAGGAATGGTTTGGGCACACATTTCAGGGTGTTTTCTTTCCCCACAAGAAAAAATATGATTTTCCATATTGATGGCTTTCCCCAATACGAAATTTTCTGCCATACCTCTCCATTCCCAATGCATTAACTACCTCAACCAACTCTTGGAAGAATTAAATGATTGCGTGCATAAGAAAAAATGGGTAGTTGAGAGTTTATGGGTTCTCTCATTGACATTTGGATTAACATTATTGGCTCAAAGGTTTGAATAATTTCCCTCCCTATTCCTTGTGAAATCATGCCCCCATATCTTGTTGCATTGCATAGCTAGTTGTGGGTATTTTATTAAATTGCATATTTACATGATGTCTTAATTTATATCGTGCATGGCTAGTACGAGAACCATAGGCATCGATTTTAATTGTTGATACATAAAACACTAAATCTATTGTGAGGCCTTCGCCTTGAGCTCCTCACCATGATTTAATAAAAATATTTACATCATGTACAATTTTAATGCAATAGGGGTCAAAATCAGGATATTACATTCCCCTCCCCCTTACATTAGCATTATCCTCAGTGTTCTTCAAAATTGAAAAAAACTGATGTGCCACTCTCATGGCATCCTCTAGCTCCCATGTAGCCTCATCGGTATTGTAGTGCTTCCATTGCACCTTTAACTGTCTAATGACTCGCTTCCGGATCACTGTCACCTTCTTGTCTAGGATGCGCAATGGATTGGTTTGGAACTCTCCCTCAGGTTCCACCTGGATCACATCCCAATTAATCACATGGTTAGGGTCATGTACATATTTCTTAAGCAAAGAGACATGAAAAACATGATGAGCTCTAGTGCTATCAGGAAATGCAAGTCTATATGCATCTAGACCTATTCTTTCAAGCACTTCAAATTTCCCACAATATCTAGGTGATAGATTGGCACAACTCCCAAGCTTCAGGGAACTCTTCCTTGCCCTCACTCTAAGATAAACATGATATCCAACACTGAAATCCCTATGCACCCTATGCTTATTTTCATAGCTCTTCTGTCTATATTGGGTTGCTTTCAAGTTATGCCTGATCTTTGCAACCTCTTGTTCCATTTCCTTAAGCAATTCTGGACCAAGCACAATTCTATTCACTAGATTATCCCAAGTCACTGGTGTGCTACATCTTCTTCCATATAAAGCCTCATATGGACTCATTCTCAATGATGCTTACTACCCGTTATTATATGCAAACTCTTCCAAGTGTAAATAATCCCCCAACTTGGATGGTTTGTCCATTACGTACATGCGAAGCATGTCTTCAAGCACCTGATTTACTCTCTCTGTTTGTCCATCGGTTTAAGGATGGTAGGCGGTGCTAAATTTCAGCTTTGTTCCCAAATCTGAAAAAAGACCCCTCCAAAAATTTGAAGTAAACTTGGTATCCCTGTCAGAAATTATTGCCTTAAGAAATCCATGCAATTTGAAAATTTCCTTCATGAAAATATTTGCAATGGCATCAGCTTTATATGTGGACTTGACCGGTATAAAATGTGATTATTTTGTTAACTTGTCTACCACAACCATGATGGAATCATGTTGTCTCATAGTCATTGGAAACCCTATAATAAAATCCATGGAAATGATTTCCCATTTCCATTCCGGGATTGGCAAAGGTTGCAACAAACCTGTTCGGTGTTGATGTTCAACCTTCACTCGCTGACATTCCATGCACTTAGAAATATACTCGGCAATGTCCTTTTTCATTCCTGGTCAAAAATATTGCTTTTTAGATGTAGCAATTGTTTTATGATATCCTGGGTGACCATAATATGGAGCTTGATCGATTTCATCCATAACAATCCTACTCAAGTCTGCCATATTTGGAATATAAATTCTATTCTTATAAGTAAGAAGTTCGTCTCCTTCAAATTGATATCCTTCGTACTTCCTTTCAAGGTTTTGCTGCTATAGCTTGTCCTTTATCTACACGTACACTTCATCCTCAACAATATGGTTAATAATCTGCTGCCTCAAAGTTGGTTGGCAAGTACTAAGAGATGCCACATGCATTTCATGTACCTTCATGCTGAGTGCATCAACCACCTTGTTTTCTTTTCCTTTTATGTGTTTGATTTTAAAATCAAATTCAAACAAAAACTCCAACCATCTAGATTTCCTAGCATTTAAAGTTGGCTGATCAAACATGTATTTCAGATCACAATGGTCTGTCCTTGTCTCAAATTTCCTTCCCATTAAGTAACGCCTCGACATATTTAGAGCATGTACTATGGATGCAAGTTCTAAATCATGAGTAGCATAGTTCTTCTCACGCTCCTTCAACTTTCTTGACTTGTAGCATACCACATGGTTGTCTTGAGTAAGAACTCCTCCAAGTCCTTGATTGCATGCATTGGTACACACCACAAAGTCTTTTTTTGGATCTGCAATTTTCAAACTTGGTGCACTTGTAATAAGATTCTTCAATCATTGGAAGCTTTCCTCACATCTTGGTGTCCATTCAAACTTTATCCCATTCTTTTGCAAGGAAGTGATTGAATGTGCGACCTTGGAGAATCCTTCAATGAACCTCCTGTAGTACCTGACAAGTACCATAAAGGATCTCACATCTGTGACATTTCTTGGAGTTAGTAAATTCATAATGGCCTCAATCTTCTTAGGGTCCACATATATTCCTTCGTCTGATATAATGTGACCCAAATATTGAATTTAATCTTTATAAAAGTCACATTTTTTTAACTTTGCATACAACTTATGCTCCCTTAGCAATTTCAATGCCCTTCTCAAATGTTCTTCATGCTATTCTCCATTCTTAGAATAAATGTGAATTTCATCTAAGAATACAAGAACAAACTTGTCCAAATACTTGCTAAAAACACTATTCATGAGACACATGAATGTAGCTAGTGCATTTATGAGACCAATTGGTACCACCACAAACTCATAGTTCCCATACCTTGTTATAAAGGATGTCTTATAAATATCTTCCTCTTTGATTCTTACCTGATGATAACCAGACCTCAAGTCAATTTTTGAAAATACCTTTGCTCCTCTCATTTGATAAAAAAGGTCATCAATTTGAGGTAATGGGTATTTATTCTTCACCATAGCTTTGTTCAACTGCCTGTAGTCAATACATAACCTGATTTTCCCATCTTTCTTTTTCACGAATAGAACTGGCGCTCCCCATGGGGACACACTCGACTTGATATATTTCTTTTCCAACAGCTCTTGTAACTGCATTTTCAGCTCTAGCAATTCTGGTGTGCTCATCCTGTAGAGTGCCTTTGACACTAGTGCGGCTCTCGACACAAGGTCAATTATAAAATCAATGTATCTCTTTAGAGGAAGTCTTGGAATCTCATTAGGAAAAACATCCCTGAATTCTTGCAATGCATGATAGTCCTCCAACTTAGGAGTTTCATTTTTTGTTACCTCCAAAACACGGGCTGCATACAATCGACAACCTTTCCTACATAACTTCTTCAACTGCATTGCTGATACCTGCCTAACAAAAATCACCTTTGGAATGCCTCTTACAACCCCTGGGTTTCCTTCTTCATCCATGCATTTAAATGTCTTGTTGTAGCAGTCACGTTTAACCTTGTGTGCTTCTAACCAGTCCATTCCAATGAGAATATCATAGGAACAAAGTGGCAGAATATTCAGGTTTGTATAAGTGAATAGCCCATCCATATCCAATGGACATTTCTCTATAATTTCACTAATGTTTCTCTTGGTTCTAGTGGCTAGTAGAACTAACCATGATTCACTATGATTTAATTTCTTAAAAGCACAAATCTCAACAATTTTAGGAGTGATGTAATTGTGATTATATCCAGGGTCAATCAAAATAGAAACAGATTGCTTAGCAATCTTACCTTCAACTTTAACCACATTTGATTGATGATCTCCCCGACGGTCCTCTAGTGCTGCATAGATTCTAGGGATGGTCCTCACCACTTGACCCATAGTTTCAACTCCTTGGATGTTGTGAACTTGACTTACATTCCCATTATGATGTGGACAATTCCTAAGCATATGGTCTCCTCCACATCCCCAACATTGAAGTGGTTCTCTTGGCTTGTCTCCCATCATTATGGATGGCTTAGTCACAACTTATGATGGCTTCCTTTGCTGATTTCGGAGGTGAGAGGGTTTGAAACCTTTCTTCCTTTGGTCAAACTTCTCATTCCTCTTGTCCTTCCACGCCTTATGGAAATCAGGTTTGCTTTTGTTTTGATAATATCAATACTTGGCCTTCCTTATTGCCTCTTCTAGAGTTCAAGGTTCGTCAAATTCAATCCTATTTTATATGACTAAGGTAACCCACTTAGAAAACAACAAAATTTCACCTTATCATCTTGAATATACCTGACATACCTCAACAGTTCCAAGAATTTGTTTGCATACATTGTTATGGGAAAAATAGCCACAAGGATGAGTAGTCCTCCCATGGGTTGATAAATCCTTAAGGTTGTAGTAAGGAAACTGTATTGTGTTTGTGAATTGTTAGTAATCCCAAAATCCAAATGGAAACAAAAACTCTAAACAAGAAATAAAATAAAACTAACAAGAAAAATATGGGACAAGTGTTAAGAAAAACAAAATAGGAGAAGAGTATGCTAAACCAAATGTTGATTGCCCAATAATCCAACTAAATGGAATGGTGTCACCTAAGAGGTGATCGATTCAATGGAATCTAAGAATATCCCATAGGGAGGTCCTTTTTTTCCACACAATTGCAGGATAATTAGCATTAAACAATGTATAAACACTTGTTTATTAGAGGAAGAGGAGACTCAGCGTTACCTACCTCAAAATGGCATCCAAAATATCACTTGTTTGGATACCTACGCTTGTGAAAATATGTCAGAATAGATTACAATCAGAGGATACTGAGGGATTAACTCTTGATCCTGCTACTGCAAGGATGCCAACAAATTCAATCCTTGTATGAGTAAATGAATCCTGGAAATGATTTTACTAGTACTTAAGAAGCATAACTACTGATGACCACAGACATCCCATGGGGTGGGGGACCTGAATAATGGTGAATTTGTTGGACGATTTTCACTTTATATGATGTGATACTATGATGAATCATAAATGTGAATATTCTACCACCGAAACGTATGACTCCCTTTGATGTGATAGACTTGTTGGTGTCGAGCATAAGGGAGACCACTAAGTTAGGAAGCACTAATGATTTTTCATTACTTAGTTCACGGTGATACCTTATATGGATAAGAAGGGACCCTAAGGTACAACCGTAACCACTAAAACTCTTAGAATAGGGCAAGATGACATAAATGAGAGTTGAAGTGTATTATAAGACAAGGGCCTTATCTCAAGAACCAAAATTATTTTTTAGCCAACTAGAAAATTGACACACCTGACACGAGACTGGTTGATAAGTGTGGGGTTCATGACTTCCCTTGATTGTTGTAAATAGGGGTGAGTGAATTATTACAACATTATTTAAGTGATGATACACAGTGTAATGGAGGGAAACAAACTATCAATGATGGGCTTTATCGAAGACACAATATTGATAAGGTAAGGTGAATGACAAAACTGAAAATGTTGAAGATAGAGACTCAAGTACATCGATAAACGAGGACTAAGGGGTGTTTCCAAAAAATATGATGTGATGGGGTCCCACATTTTTGTGTGGATCATGGAATGATTTGTACATAAAGAATTATGGATGTGGTTTCCACAGTTTTGAGTGGGTTTGGGAACCAATTTGTATGGGCAAGATTCCCATGGTTTTGAGTGAGATGGGGAATCATTTTGATGATGATGTATTGGTTTTGTGCAAATGAGAAGACAAGTGACCCATGAATCAATTCTATGCAGAACATTCCTATGAGAATTTAACTGAGTGGGATTGGTGTCTTCAGAGGGTGGGTCCTCATTGTTGTCTTCTTTGGGGTTGATGATACGAAGAGGAACGTAGATGGTAAATCGATCATGGGAGATGGGGGGTTATATATGAATCATAATTATAACATGTGCCAATAGGTGTGAGGGATGAGATGATCATAATGCAATGAAATGCTATAAGGTTTCAATTTTGACAATCTGGTGAGTGATAAATTCCTAAAACTTCTGAGGGTTTGACATCATGGGTGCTAAAACCTGAATGGGTTGTAATGGTGCACACAATCATGGGGGGATTTTTTTTTCTTAGTGTTAAAATTGATGGAATGTCGTGATTGGGAATTAGGACCCTATGATTATCCACGAGAATATTAGGTCAATGCAATGCAAACAGAGGGGATACATTGCCTATATGCTAGGGTGAGATAATATACCTCGAATGGAAGTTCATGCACCATTGTTGAAAAATGGGAAGTTGTTTATTAGTGCTATTACTTAAAAAAAGAAGCACATGCCCAAGCATAATACTAATTATGACAAGAGTATTGACAATACATAACAAATTGACAAGAAACATAGTGTATTAGGGTGAAATTGAATGTCATGGAAATAATCTCCTCAAATATAGCTCATTGAGAGGGATGTTTAGAAGAAATCCTTCTGTATCACTTAGTACATATGCTCCTTTTGGAAAGAATTGTTTAACTATGCCTGGTCCGGTCCACCTAGACACAAATTTATTAGGTCCAGGTTATTTTTGTCTTTTTTGGCATTGAAAATGAGGAGAAAATCACCCTCATTAAAAGTCCAAGGGTATATGTGATGGTCATAGTGTGATTTGGAGAAATTTTCATGGATTTATTATGTTGTAATGAGTCGTGGCATTATTCATTAAGGTGCTCCAAATTGAATAATCATTTCTCAAGGGTCATGGTGTCGGGTAATAGTTTAACGACTGAATGGAGTGCGGGGATATGACACTCAATAAGGAGGACTTATTTAGCCCCATGAACAAGGTGAAATGGAGTAAAGACAATGGTGTTTTTTTATAGATGTTCGGTATGCTCATATGGAGGGAAAGAACATGTGATGCCGATTTGATTTATTTTTATTGATAGTCCGTTGAAGCATGGTTTTGATAATTTTATTCACGGCTTCAACTTGTGTATTGGATTGAGGATAGCAAGAGGTAGAGAATTCATGCCTGAACCCTAATATAGTTGATAAATCATCAAAAGTTTCATTGTGTAAATTTTTTCCATTGCCAAAAACTAATTGTTTGGTCATTCCAAATCATGAGATGACGTGATTGAAAAGAAGCAGGTTGACGTAGAGCTACTGCATTCAAAGGTAGGCATTACTTTAGCCCATTTGGTGAAGTAATACCCCATGATAATGATGTACTTGTGACCTTGGGATGATGCAAGACGACATTCCATGAAATTGATTCCCCATTTTCAAACTGGTTTGATTTTTATGACTGGATGGAGTGGGGTGGTCGGGGCCCATGTATTGCAAGAAATGAATTAGAAATTTGTACACATTTTGATTGCGTATACACACTATTTAAATAGTGAGGGCCAAAAATAACTAGTGAGAATGATTTTTTGGGAAGTGGAAAACCATGATAAGTGGTCACCAAAATCTCAAAGATGGCAGTCATTGGTGACTTGTTCAACTTCTTCATGAGATAGAAATCACTGTAGAACAATTTAAATTCCTTGTTGATACAAAACATCTCCAAGGAGGAGGTATCTTAGGGATTGGTGGCAGATGAAATGGAGATCATGATAGGAAAAGTGGGGGGGGGGGGGG
>LPNX010492397.1:175757-192968 GCA_001517045.1 Pseudotsuga menziesii
TGCAAAATAATAACTTCTCATTGTGCTTGTCATTAAGAGGTGGTCGTTCCAGTGTTTTGCTAATGTAGTAAATAACATGTTCAGTCTTCCCCTCACCATTTTGGACTAAGATGCTAGTGACTGCACAAGATGATGTCGAGACGTAGAGGATAATTTTTTTGTCAAAGTCTGGTGGGAAGATCGTGGGAGTCGAAGCCAATTCCTATTTGAGTGTCTTAAAGGATTATTGGGCTTGTTAACCCCATTGAAAAAGAACATCCTCATTGAGAAGGTGAATAAAACCATGTTCTTGAGTGGCATAGTTAGGGAAAACAAGCCAAAGGAAGTTGGATTTACCTTGGATTCTTTGTAACTGTCATCATGTCCTTCGAGGGGAGAGATCAAGGATGGATTGGAATTTTAAAGGATCAACAATGGTTTTTTTTGGAAAAATAATGAACCCTAATATTCACCCTACTATGACACATAACACACACTTGAGGGGGTTCAAATGTATGTTGTACTTGTGACATCTTAGGAAGATGGTGCATAAATAGGTGAGGTGATCACCTCATTTCTTGGATTTGGAGGTAAGGTCATTAAGGAAGGCCAAGATGATACATGCAAAGTAGTTTAAAACACAATAAATGGATTACTGGAATGTAGCACCAACATTCGTTAAGTTGAAAGGCATGGTGCGGTACGTAAATATTCCCCTCGACATTATAATTGTTGTCTTGTATTGATCCTATGGGTGGATGCATATTGTGTTATATCTTGAAAAATCATCGATGAAGGATAAGATATCATGGACAATATACAAGTCGACTATTTGATCAATGAACGATGTGGGGAAGTTATATTTGGGAGACACCTGTTTGATATCATAAAATGTTGTGCATACTCATATAGTGCCTTGCTTCTTTCTTATGGGTATATGACTTGATGCCCATGATGTGTAAGCATTAGGAAAGATGAATCCCATTTAGTGGAGTTTATTGATTTTGGATTTGATAGTCGGGGCCTTAGATGGATGGACAAGTATTTGTTTCTATAGTGAAGGGGATGCATCCATCCATGCGTTATATCTCGAGTCAAATTTTTCACAGAATATTCTTCCACGGTAGAGGTTGGCCTTGGTTATGAACTCTGGTTTTCCTCTAATGATGACGATTATGTGTTGTCACTAGTAGGTAAAATGGATAATGATGAAATATTGATAATGTCAACATGATTGGTGGTATTCGTTATGGAGACTAATTCCTCCATGATAATTCCTCGTGGATATGCCTTAGGGGGGGAGGGTGATATTTGAGGCGCATTTGTTCTAGGTGGAATGCTCATTGTGTACGTAGGATGGGGCACTGAATGAGTAATGGGTTAATTTCACTCACAATATACATGGGAGAGTGGCTCGAGCACAATTCATTTCATGGAGAAGGCTTATAGGTCTAGTGGTGTGGTAATATATGACTATGCTAGAAGTACTAGGGATTATATTAAATAATTACTTAAAGAATAACAACCCAACGAGCAAGCTTAAGATTGATAATTTCCAACCTAGTATGTACTAACAAGGTTTTCATTTGCTACCACCTTGGTTTTTCAAAGTAGAATGTAGTGGCTAAGTGTTTGAACTAAATGGACCACAATGGGTATGATGCTCACATGACGAGAACCTGTGAGGTTCTGCTACTAGTATGGGCATCCCTGGTGGTGGCACCTCGAGCACATATACCTCCTATGTTAGTATTGTTGTTGTGATAATGTTGATGGAAGTCCTTTCTTGATGACCATGTGAGAGTATTTTGATCACGTGGTGTGTAAAATGAATGGTCACCAATGCATCTCAAAACTGAGGGAGTTTAAGACAATGGCATGTATAATTCCCAAATTGACAACTTTATGTCTAGAACTTATTGTGACCGTCATATTACATAAGTACAAATGCATACCAAAGAAACTCACTCTACCTACAAACATAAAAAAAAACAACTTTCTTCAACTTCAGATTTTCAAATTTATGTGTTGTGTCATGACCTTCACTATTTCCTTTCCTTGTGATAGTATAGTGCATGCCCCTCTAGCTTACCACCTTTTATTATGATATTACATACATCCCACACAACTTTTGATCTTTGTAACATGGAGAAATTTTAAAAAATTATAACAACCCCTCTTCGTAGTGCAACCTTAAAGCATATGTAATTACCTTACCAATTTGAAATGAAATAAATCCTCAATGTCTAAATATCCTAACATTGCTCCTTAAGATTAACGTGGGATACGATTAAAGGATTTACAAAATATACTCTATGAAAGAAGGAAAGAGACATTAGAGCCTATCCCTCTTTAATGGAAACTTCCTAAACTCTTTCAACATAGATTGAAGTTTGGAAAACTTCACTTTTGCAAGAGAATTTGTGAAAATGTTAACGACTTGATCATCTGTAGGACAAAATAACACTTCAAGAATGCAGTCCTCAATCAACTTTTTGATGAAGTGCATGTTTAGATGAATGTGTTTTCTACACCAATGTTGAATTTGCCAGGTTAATATTGAATAAATTGAAAGAATCTATATCCAAGGCTTCTTGAATTGCATTAATTATGACTTAATACTCTACTTCCAATGAATAAATAGAAAGATCGTGTTTCTTAAAAACCCAAGTAACAAGTTTAGAACCAAAATTAAAAACATAACCTCTAGTAAACTTCTAATCATTAGGGTCACTATCCCAATTAGAATTAAAGAAACCAACCAACAAAGGAGCTTCCCCTTAACTATAAAGAATCCCACAATAAATTGTGAGATTTTAAATCAACGGATCTAGAATCTAAATGGAGTAGTAATACAATTAGTGAAGTATATAAGAGAAAATAATACAAGTAATGATCTAAACAATGCAATCTTTATTAATCAATGCAATCTTTGTTAACCAATGAATGCACAAAGAAAGTACATGAATACATGATTGATCAATGAGATGCAAGTCTTCATATATAGCCAATCAATCTTAGCATTATTACATGCAAAAGCATAGGAGGTAGCTAAACGTAGAGAAGTCACCTTGAATGGTGAAATGCACCCTTCGTTGGGAGTTGTGTTGACTATGCAAGTGTTTTTAGTGCTTAACTAGGACTAGAACTAATAAGGAGACATGTTTTTTTGCTAATATTAGACAAGTGCACTCTCCTTAGGAATTAAATTGGGTTATGCACGTATAACGAGTTTCAAGTTAACACACCTTTAAAAACCTTGGTTTGTAGGCTCTCTTGTTAGCATACCTTTCTCTTGAATTATCTAAAAAATTTAGCCCCCTGAATATGAAATTTCACCTTGTAGTAGCCTAGTATGTATTCTCTACAATGCCATAGGTTTGACCAATTATGATGTGCTAAGAGAAAGTTATGGTAACTTTCCCAAAACTTGTTGTTTTTGTCCCTTCCGAGAGAGTGAAATTCTACAAATGGACATGTGTGTTAATTTCCTTCTTTACTTCTAAGTTTTTACCACAAACAATATGGTCTATATTATGTCTGATGCAATAGGTGGTACTCAATTTGGATTCCTCAAACTTCATATCTAACATTTTTACCTTGAACACTTGTTTGAGACTAGTTTTGGATTAGTAAAAAATTCTAACTTCAATAGACCACAACTTTGAACTTATAATGTAATAGGATCTGAAATTTTTTCCATGCGTACTTAGCTCTTTTTTTTGTGCCTTCTCACAATTTTTCTATTTTAAACTATCCCCCCAAAAAAATTATGGTGAAAATGGCTTGGATACCAATGCTATGTACAAAATTCCCAAAATAACATACAATTAGAAAGAGAGAGTAATTTAATTCCTTAATAATTAAATAAAGAGATGAACAAGAATCATCTTCGAGAGGGAAACCTCCTTATACAATGTATCAAATGAACAATATGAGATGAGATGATCCTAAAACTAGGTCTCCTTGGCATATATATATATAGGAGACAAAGGGTGTAATTACATTTAAGGTCCTGGTAGGCTATACAATTACCATTAAAGTCCTAGCTAAATGATAAGGACAACATGAATATAATATTATAAATGTAATGCCATAATATATAGGGCTTAACAAAACTAAAGAACCTCCCTCAAACCTTTCTAGGCATAATATATGCTAATCAATGCAATATGAAAACTTAACTAACTAAAAATAATTATCATCAAGCAAATAGTTCCGCCTCTAAGATATAATTTTTGAAAAAAAAATTGTTGGGTGGGAGGGGAGAAGAAGAGAGATCTCCATGTTATTAGAATTTTAATATGAATGAAATAATATACAAAATACTTGATCTTTGTTGTAGCTGACACTTTTTTCAAAGGAGTCTGTGTTCCTCTAGTCTTGACCACTCATGGGTTGCTGCTTCGCTCCAATTTGGTCATAAAATAATGGGATATTCGAAGGGAATTAAGGCCCAAACTATGAACCAAGGAATTAAAAATCAGAAATTAGGGTTTCTAATGAGGGAAAGGACCATAAAATATCAAGAAACAATTGATTCTCAATCTTGCAACAATATAAGGGTGCTTCGCTAGCTTATGGTGCCCCTTCTCCAACAATTTGTCTTTTTAAATACCCTTGAGAGTTAGTTTAGATGGTTGGTATGGGTTTTATCAGTGTACGAGTGTATGGATCATGTAAGCCCCCCTAAGGGGCAAACATTTAATGTGTTTTTTTTAAATATTTTTTTGCACCTTTTGAATCCCCTGCACTTTTCTTCAAGAAAAGGCGTGGGGCCCTACATATTTCTTGAAGGACAAAAAATGATACAAAGCAAAATTAAGTTTTTTAGAAAGTATTTCTCAGTGATCAAAATGAATTCAAGCTAGATAGTCATTACAAGTAAAGGGTGACCTGATAATGGTATGACATAGTTCCTGGAAACTTTTTGCTATGGAGTCCTCTTTTTTCTCTTTTAGTTGTCGCAAAGGTGATGGTGTGTTTGGTACGATATGGGTACAGTTAGAAAACGTCTTGTTAGGTGTGAGCATGGGACTACACAAGATTATAAATTTGTGGCATCCCTAAACCTACAATGTCACCTATGGCATGATGAATGGGAAGGGAAATTGTTTATAAAAAGCCAAGAACAAAATTGATATGCTATTAAGAATATGAAACACTCTCTAAAAATATTTACACCATAATTATAATAAAATTAAAATAATATTTTTATTTTTACGAAAAATACAAATTTTTAAACCCACACTTATATTATATATCAATATATAGAATATAACAATATAAAATAAAAATACCTCTTTTTATATATACTAAACTTACATACATAAGTAATAACATAATAAAATAGAGACACCACATTTTCATACTTAGTAAAATTACATACATGGGTGATAGCAACATAAAATAGAGATACCGCATTTTCATAATGGTAGATAAGAGATTGCGTATAGTGAGGATGCTTTATATATTGGGTTGGGTTTAATTTTTCCTCCACAAATACCAAAGTGCTGATGTTAAGTTAGTTAATAAGAAATCAATAGCTTTATATATTGGGTTGGGTTTAATTTTTCCTCCACAAATACCAAAGTGCTGATGTTAAGTTAGTTAATAAGAAATCAAAGTATTGATGTTGAGTTATAAAGTTAACAAGGGAGGTTGCTAAGCAACAAGTCCCTGCCCTATGAGATTGCGTATAGTGAGGATGCTTTATATATTGGGTTGGGTTTAATTTTTCCTCCACAAATACCAAAGTGTTGATGTTAAGTTAGTTAATAAGAAATCAAAGTATTGATGTTGAGTTATAAAGTTAACAAGGGAGGTTGCTAAGCAACAAGTCCCTGCCCTAAGTTTTGAAGTCTAGTTGCTTGGCCACTTGAGAAGTTATTGACTTGGAAAGTCTGGTTGCTTGGCCAGTTGAGAAGTTATTGACTTGGAAAGCATCCCATAAGCACTAGTCTAACCAGGATCATATCCATAAACAGTTTAATAAGCATAAACAGTTTAATAAGCATTAGGACTAGGACCAGGAGTTCCAGCATCCCAGTAACACAAGCACAACAAGTCGTGCCAGCACAATAAAAGTCTAAGAAGGCCTAGCAGGAGCACTACTCCCAGCAGTTCAATCAGCATTTTCACAATCAGAACCGGGCCAAGCAGAACGAGCAGCATTTGCTGGGAGTATTGCTGCTACTGGGGATTCTTATGAAACTTGTGGTGACGGGAATTTATTATGCGGTTCTATTGCTGAGAATTTCGCATTGACTTCATGGAGGTATTTTTGGTTATTGTTTGAGAATATTAATATATGTTGGCTTATTCTATGATTTTGAAGGTCATTAAATTTCAAATCATTTCGAAAGGAAATTGAAGTCGAAATATCACTATTAGTTTTTCATAGTTTCACCTTTCTCAACGTGTTATAAGAAGGCAGAATTAAAGGATTGAAGCCAACTCTATTAAAGGTTAATCTTTAAATGATCATGACGATTGCAAAGGTCGTTTTATCCACTAGAAAGTGAACGCATGCACCAACTTACACATGGAAAAGATAGCATCCTGATTACACAAAATTTTTGTCATATTGCAAACCATTTGTAGAAATCATTGTGAACTATCTTGAAATCAATGAAACGGACATCACTGTGAAATGCTAAGTCAGCACAGGATATTAATGTTTAAAGTAAACGTGTTGAAAGCTGAAATTATGGGCTTAGTTATCATGGAAATGATTTATTTAATAACATAGTTAGACCAGTTCTTCCTTAGTAAAAGGAAAATTCCATCAAAACAGAAAAGAGGCCACGCTTGAACCCATCACGAGCTTAATATAGAGAGACTTCTACCAGTATACACAAATAAGCTTATCATTGCTATTAGAAGCTGCCACGAGATTGCATGAAAGAAACTGCCACATCACAAGGTTACCACGACATCAGACTGCATTAATTTCAAGAGATAGGAGATGTCAAACTTTATCTACGCAACCCATTGATCATCATACCAACCAGATTTTTGTTCCGCATTTTAGCAGATTCAGTTGTTTTTCATTTAACAGTCTTCGGTTTATTAAATTTTCATGATTTTGTTGGTATCAAAAGAAATTTCTTTCACCATAAAGCGTGGGAGGTGGCACATGTGCACGCCAGCGCATCAAAATAAAATCAAGAAGGTTAGATAGGGAAGCATTCATTTTTACCAGACAAAGAAATAATTATTATAACGAGATGGTTGTGAAGAAAAGAGAGGAAACACACCAGTGCTTTGAAAGCCATGTTAACACTATGCTCCTGGACACCTTGCAACTGTCTAAGCGACACTTTCTATGTCACGTCTTCAACACTACTCTCCTCGTTACGCATCCCCAAAGTACTTATTTATTCATCTGACAAGTAGTCATTGCATCCCATGGAGATATATAACAGCTGGTAGTCTCTTTTGGCCAAGTGGCTCATGGTGTGAAACAAGTGTTCAAAACATGATTTCCTTTATGTCTGTGGACTACTTAGCAGCAATTCTTGTTCGAGGGTGAGTTCGGCATCCTAGATGAAACATTTATAGAAGAATAGCTTCCTCAAACGAGGGAACTGTAAAATCGAAGGGCTAAAGGAAGCTGCTACAAGAGGGATTATTAGAGAACTCTGACACCCATCCAACATCAGACTATTCCATGAGATGCGCCCGTGCACAAATTATCTAGGTACGAGGATTTCCAATCTATTTCTGGATTAATGGCTTCCAGAACTTGGTATATTGCTGCTTCTTCGTTGTTATTCAATGCAGGTGCACCATAGTTCTCTGCAAGGGTATGGGCCATGAAAGCACTGACAAGGGTATGAAATAGCATGTTCGAATACAATCTTACAAATGCGGAGAAGAATCAGTCTCTGGAGACTTACAAATGCGGAGAAGAATCAGTCTCTGGAGATACATTTCCGTGTCCTCGAACAAGAATTCGAACACCCAAGAAGAACTTAGAAGAGTATTAGGAAGAAGGGATCGAGAATATTTCAGTGTGGTCCTTCGAAGGAATATGAATAGGAGAATAAATCAGATGAGAGGTGTGTGGTGTCCTTTTTGTGGAAAGGAACAGGCTGGCTGGCATGGTGGAATGTCGACGGCGCCCGGTCTGTAGCATACGTGAAACTTGCGGGACCCTAAAAACGGTGTAGGCCCTGTTCAGTTTGCAGGAATGGAACTAGAACTCCTAATCCCATACGAGAACCGACCCCCCTATGTGGGTTAGAGCAGAGAGACCTCTCAGGAAGATGCTCTTACCTAACAGTACAACAAAATTCCTAGATGTATGCGAAATTAGCATGAAACAATGAAATGGATCGACTAGTGGTTGGAGCTAAAAGCCAGTAACAATAAGAGGCGTTTTCAATAAATATGAACCCAAGCCATTGATTCAAGGTAAAATGCTTCTGGAAAAACTCATTGAATGATCATAAAACAAAAATAAATTGACAGTGAATTTATTATTGATTTGAATTGCTATATGTTTAGTTTCAATTGTTTAGTTTGAATTTGAAATTTTTATTGTGCAACCAGTTCATAATTGTTGTGCAACATGTTCATAATTAAGACCCTTTGTTTTTAATTTTGGGCACTTGATATATTTACTTTAGAGCTGAAATACATATTTACTTTAGAGCTGAAATATAGCTGAAATGCAGAGAAAAGCTGAAATACAAAGAAAATGTGTCTAGAAACAGAAAACATAGAACCTTTTGATTATACAAATTATGCCCTAATGTTTAGTTAATTGTATGAGTTTTAGATGCATTGGACTTTCACTCCAAGGCTAGCATCATCACAGGAAGGCGATGGCCTGGAAAGAAATTGAAGGAATTAAGTATACAGCCATGGACTTGAATATAAAAAAAAGCATATTGTCATCATATCCAGTAAACCAGTTAGGGTATTTACCTTTAAAATTAACGGTTTTCAAACCAAGGTCACATGCAATCTTTTGTCCAAACAACTCTTTTACAGAACTTTTTTGCCTTTGATTTTCAACCCAAATACAAGAGGAAAGGCAACAATCTGTGGATTTAATGAAGTTATATAAATCTTCATGTGCAAGCCTATGCCTGGAATAAAACAGAGCAGATACAAAATCGCATCCCCTTTTCCCAGCAACGACTGTTTGAGAAAATGTGTGCCGTGTGTAAGTAGTATCAATCAACTCCATTTACAATAGCTTGACAGGGAAACATGCTCGTACTCTGATTGTCCTTACGCTCCAACCCATTTCCCAGCAACTTATGGGAGCTAAATTAAACTTTGACAATATGCAACTCATGCAAGGAAGCAGCAAGATTATCAACTTAAATAGACTCTTCATAGATTAAGATAAATAAAAACAAAAACAAATATCTTTAAAGTTAGCACCGACTTTCGATAAAATTCATAAAATCTAAACTGGAGTGTATATAAACTATAAACTAAGTAGCTTGCATTGATAGCTTCAGTTGTATATAAACTAAGCAGATTGCATTAAAACCAATTTCAATGAGTCCAAGCTATGTTATTTTCAAATGTTTAATAACAAGGGTTATATTAGAATTTGTTGTTGATTATCTTTCTTCTTTTGACTGATTGCAGATTCGATGGTGGCTTGTGGCTTGTACTGGTACATGTTCTGTGACCGTAAATTTGGTTGCACAATACATTTCTGCAAAGTTGGAAACAAAATTTTTATAAATTTATACACCAAACATATGTTGGACTATTAAATTTTAATGCATACAAATAATAGTATATCTCTGTACATGTCTGAGTTCAGCTATCTTTTCTGAGTCGAAGCTTCACACTCACCGCACCATGGATCCCTCGGTGGAGCAGGAAGCCAAATTGGAGCTGATGGATCCCTGACTGGAGCTAAAGAATCTCTTGCAAATCTCTGCAACATTGTAGGTGGAGCAGGAAGCCAAATTGGAGCGGATGGATCTCTGACTGGAGCTGAAGAATCTATTGCAAATCTCTGCAACATTGTAGTTGAAGAATGTTGAAGAATGTGGCGAGCTCTTATATATAGTTGATTTCCCTCCTCAGCAAATCTGTCAAGCGGTGCATGCAATGCACTGCAATAAAACATGTGTCATGGCAAAAAAATAAAACATGTGTCATGCCAAAAAAAATAAACTGCAAAACGGTGTTCTTAGGCTACATAGAAGTCTAACAGGAAAATATCAGAAGAAATGTTAGAAGTAATGCTAGATAAATTCTAGCATTACTTGGTTTTATAAACATAGCATGTAGAAAACTCAACTTATCATAAGCTTTTTAAGAAAAAATGAACGGTAAAACTGCAAAACGGTGTTCTTAGGCTACATAGAAGTCTAACAGGAAAATATCAGAAGAAATGTTAGAAGTAATGCTAGATAAATTCTAGCATTACTTGGTTTTATAAACATAGCATGTAGAAAACTCAACTTATCATAAGCTTTTTAAGAAAAAATGAACGGTATGCCTCGACATGAGGCCAAATAAGAAGAAGATTTTGTTGATAGGTTAAAGTAACGGTGCTGGCATATTGATTTGCTTATTAAAAGCATTATTTGTAAATGCTTAATAAATGCCGAATAAAATTTTGCAAGTTGCCAATGAAAACTTAGAATAAAATTTTGGAAGTTGTTTTGGTTTGCGTGCTCGTAAATTGAAAATGACGGCAAGGCCGTTCATAGAGTCCCTGCTAGCCTATGGCAGGGACTAATAAGATACCAAAGTGTTGATGTTGAGTTATAAAGTTAATAAGTCTCAATGACAACGGTGTAAGGGTTGAACCAAATGAATCTTTCTTGGCAACCTGGTGGCCTTTGACAAGCTTCAAGGGCAACATTTAGAGTTATAAAGTTAATAAGTCTCAATGAAAACGGTGTAACGGTTGAACCAAATGAATGTTTCTTGGCAACCTGGTGGCCTTTCACAAGTTTCAAGGTCAACATTTAAGTATTTAATAAGATATTTCAAAGTGTTAATGTTGAATTATGAAGTTTATAAATATTTTAAATTGTCATGATTTTTTTTAATTAATTTTAATTTTATTTTTTATTTATTAAATATTATGTAAATAATAATAATTTTAATAATATATATTTTTGTCTTTATTATTTTATTTTTATAATTTTAATTTAAAAGTATAAAACTTGTCATATTACCCAATGTCAAAAATGAGAGTGGAGAATCTAAACATTGGAAACTGAGTCTAAATAATTTATACAACTCCACGAGAACATGACATTGTTCTCATTTTTTTATAAGCTATAATGATTGGTTATTTTTACTCTTGAATTTAAAAGTGAATTTAAAAGTGGTGCTATTGGTAGTACCTTTTTTGGGGCTTAAATCACAACTTTTTTGAAACTTTGGCCTATGCGATTGCGATCAAAACCCTAAATCAACCCTCGAATTGAAAAGTGGTGCTCCTAGAATCACTCTCTATTTTTCCATGGTTAAAATTACTTCTTGTTTGAAACCATGGCCATAGAAACCAACACCATTGCAACCAAAACCCTAAAATCAACTCCTGAATAGAAAAAACAGATGCTATCATGTCACCCCTTTTTTTCTTTTCCAAGGTCGAAATTACAATCTATTTGAAATTGTGGCCTTGACAACACGTACTTATGCAACGAAAAATGTCAAAACCAATCCTCAAATAAAAAATAAGTGCTACCAGTAGAAAATCTTTCTTCTCTCAAGTTAAAATTGTAGATGTTTTCAAAATATAAACCCAAACATAAATTAGAAATCATTTCAAAAAATGACTTTAAAAGAAAAAATAACTAAACAAAGATTAATTTATGATCATCAATCATTACTCACACACACATGATAGAGACAGGAAAATTTTATCTTTATTTGAGCACCTACTCAAATGAGGCTGTAACCTCTGTTTGACAATTTCCTTCTTGTGGAGAGCACTAACCCTCATGTTTTCTAGCACCCACTAAAATAACATTCTCCAACTACAACTGTGTGGAAGCACCAACTTCCACTTGTAAAAGCTCCAACTTGTACAGAGAAGACAACATGTTTTTTTCTAACACCACCCTACCACCCTTATTCCTTATATTTAAACATGTTCATTACAATATGTAGAAAAACATATATAACAATGCATACCAACTCTGTTCTGAACTACTTCTGGATTTGCTTATGAACCTTGGTTCCCCTCATTGTCTATGTTCTGGATATTCTTGAAAGAACTAAAAGTCCTCTTTCATTCTGCAATCCCCACTTCGACGCTGATCCATCTACTAGCTCTCTACTTGCAGAGAGTGCACCAACTACTATTCACCCACATCCTCTTATACTTATCAATCTTTAAACCCTTCACCTGTTCGTATGCCTGACTGTTCACCTTCATAACTGATCAAAACCGTTTGATGGCTTATCATGACAAACAAGGAGTCCAATCGATGTGTAATCATAAGTTTCTGCAACGAATCTTCACAATTTTCTTTTTCGGCAAATCAGAGTTTCCATAGTTCTAGTTTCGAAGGATTATTTCTGTAGGACTTCTTCTGTGCCGTCGATTTCGTGCGGCCTCTCTACTGACCGTTGATCTGAAATAGGACTTAACAAACACCTACTTCCGCAAACTCCTTTCACATCGTCGATTTCTTGTGCACCATTTCCCGATCATTGATCTTAGATTAGATGCGGATTGCGGATCCTGGGTTTTCAAAATTTGTTTAAACGACTTCCATAATTTCCACTTTCTGCCTTCTGCCTTCCACATTCCGTTGGAGAACACCGGGTTGTGGAAACCCATATTATTTTATACTTTTATTTCTCATCTTCCACATTCCGCCTTCTGCTTTCCGCCTTTCACATTCTTCTAGCGGACTCCGGGCTGCGGAAACCCATATAATTTTAGACTTTGATTTCTCATCTTCCGCATTCCGCCTTCCACTTTTCTTCTGAACCGTTGATTTCTTTGTAGGTTCACTCCTGACCGCCAGATCTATTCATCATATTTTCTTTCAAACTTTGTGGATTTACCAAGGTGCACAATCCATGGATTCTTCTAAGTCCTTTGCTTATTTGATCATATGCTTGGAACTATGTGTCCCCATCAATGACAACCATATCGCAATCTGACATGTTTCCATATGATCACAAAACCTACCATAATTTTAACAATTGGTACGTCTAATGAGTGTTAATGTGAGTCTAGTGTTAGTGTTATAGATGATTTACTTTGGTTTGTTATTGGTATGCCTAAGGAGTGTTTCAAATAAATATGGGTTATTTTATTATTGTAGATTTTGTTGAATATTAGTTAGACAGAGATATTTTCTCCAAGAATAGTTTCTCCTAGATTATAATGTGGAGTTGAAATGTTGTTGGTTTGAAGTCTCAATGGGATAGTGTATTTTATCTTTAGTCAAATATTGATCTTAATGAGATAAACAATTGAATTTGGTGTGGTGTATGATAGTATACACTTGAAATTTTGCATTTATATTTATTCTTCTTTTGTTGTAAATTCATCACAATAGTGGAGTTGTTTCAAAGGTATAATATCCTTAAAGGATTGGGGAAGAGACCATGAAAAGAAACTCTATTTGTGTACATGTTTCTTATCATGGTATCAAAGCCAATTCTCTCGAAAAAAACAACAATCTTTTTTTAAATCATTGTGTATGTTGCATGATTGTGATTGTTTAAAATCATTGTGTATGTTGCAGGATGGTGTGTGTTGTAAGGTACAATGTATCAATTGTGGAATGGTGTTACTCCTTTGGTAAATATCAAGACAAACCCAATTTTTTCCATTGTGTTGTGTGTGGAAGAAACACGAAATCACTACCATGAATGAAAAGGAAGTAGAAGTGAAGTGAAAGGTAATAATTATTGATTGGCAATAGATATTGGTGTTGTAGCTTCTTCTTGGCATGATCTTATCGTTTACTAAACTTAGATCATTGGAGACATTGTTCCCATACTTTTCTATTTTTTGTCATGTTGACATTCGCTAGTTTTAGTGCTATTTAAAGCATTTAAAAAAAAACTTTGTCATATGTATGATTTCTTGGGATGATGGCGAGTGAAAGTTGGGTTGATGGAATACTAAGGGAATGTAATGTTGTATTCTTTCTCAGTATACTAGCTATGGTCGTTGGTATGATAAATACTTCTATTGTATACTGCATATTTGTGTACTCTCAAATAATGTTAGCTTTAGTGGTATTTAAAGCATTTAAAAAAAAACTGTCATATGCATGATTTCTTGAGATGTTGGTGAGTGAAAGTTGGTTTGATGGAATACTAAGGGAATGTAATGTTGTATGCTTTCTCAATATACTAGCTATGGTTGTTGGTATGATAAATACTTCTATCGTATACTGCATATTTGTGTACTCTCAAATAATGTTATACAACTACATTGGGTAATGTTAACCTATGATATATGAAATTTTATTAATCTAGTGTGATGTGGATTTTTTATTATTATTTTCCTTAGGAGGCCCATTTTAGACCCCAAATTTCCTCTTATAAAACTAATGCATGACATGCTACATACAGTGGTGTGACATATTCAAATACAATAAATGTTTCCATGCCATGGCATATCATGAATGTATTTCTAATATGAAAGAGTGGTGTTTTTCCTTGAGATATTCCTGGAAAAGGAGCTCTATAAGGAAACCATTAGTTGAGGCTTATGAACCTCCTTCCTAGAATGAGAGAGAAGATTCCACTAACCAGATGGGGTATCCCTTGTTGATAAAGAGATTCTTGTAAGCACACAATTACTCAAAGTTTAAAGATTTTGTTTCAAAGAATGAGAAAGAAATTATTAAATTGGAGCAACAATAATAGACACAACATTATTGGATTTAAGGGTACTTGTATCCTGACCAATAGATATATAAGACAATAAGCATGACATATTCATAATATTTTTAAAGATAAATAATTATTTAAAGGACTAATAAGAGTGGCAGTCATGATTATTTTTCCATGAAAAAAGCATACTTTCTATTCGAGAAGAAAATAAAATACAATATTCAAGTGCCTGAGCACAACATATAGCCAAAACATATAGTTATGGACCACTTTAACTATCTTCCCCAAAAACCTTCCCCAAAAGAAAATATCTAAACCAGTGAGAATTGATCTCATATGCTTGTGATATTGAATGGACTAATTATAAACTATTTAATAGTTATCATATAAATTCATATATCCTAGAAGAGAACTATAGTCCCTCCTTGAACTCTTCAACATGTATGAAACTATATTACAAAAGCAAAGCTTGTTTAGAAAGGGAGTTTGCATAAGTATTCGATTCATAAAACACATGTGAACAATTCACCCACCTGAACATTCCATTTATTTCCTTCAAGTGCACAACTAGATGATCAAGACCAATATTGTGGTTCTAAATCTCTCCCTTCATTCATTTAATAGTTAATGTTGAGTCACCTAAAACCTGAAGTTGCTCAATATCTTTCTCCTTTGCAATTTTTAATAGATAAAACAAAGAAGAGAGTTCACACATATTATTTCTACTTGACCCCAAGCATCCCTCACCAGAAAACAAGTGCACATTTGAGAGGCATAGGAAAAAACCTATATTGTAATGATTCTCAGGTCCCCAGAAATCCCTGTCAAAGAAACTCCACATTGGTTCCTTTTTCACATCCAACTCACCAATTATTCGACTAGGCCTAAGAACCATAACTATTTTATATGCCTTAGAAAGACAAGCACTTGATAGGATATCATGATCGTTGGGGTTTGTTTTTCTTCAAATATATAATCATTTTGAGCCATCTATATCCCCCATTCAATCAATTACAGGAGCGAATGAATGGATTTAAGTGTTAAAGAAATGTAACTTCAGAAGATATTCTACTGCACTTTTATTGTATTCCTCCTTCAGAGATGTTATTCCTCAGTTCAGAGATGTCCTCGATGTAATTGGTCATGTAAAAGTCATGAGGTAAAACCTTGGTTGTAAGTCAGGGAAGCAGTACCTACAAAAGTATTTTATAAATGTTATTTTGAGTCTCCCTAGGTAGACAGACCCTAATTAGAGAACATGGCAAAACTAGTTAGTTATTTGAGTCACTAACCTGATTAATATAAATAGGTGAGGCACCTATCTCATTCTCACACACTTGCACACAAGCATTGTACAAGAGAGAGAGTTAGAGAGAGGGGAGTAGTTTGCCGCAAAAAGGGAACCTCTATTATTGTTTTTGGGGTTTTACACTGTACTTGGTCGAATTCTATATTGAGGAAGTTTTGTTGTGTTTTCTCCTCCATGAGGGTTTCCCAAGATAAATCTATGTGTTCGTTTGTGTGGTTGTGTTTGTCTTTCTTTCAATGATTATTTGCTTATGGTTATGATGTTATGATGCTAAATGTTTTTAGATATTGTGTAACCATTAAAATTCTAACATTAAGATCCCACCAGGACAAAAAAAAAGAATAGAAACCAACCACCAAATCCATATCCCACAAATCCTTCAACTTTAAATGTTGGTCTATCTCCTTCCAAACCCATAAAGTATAGGGACAATGGATAAAAATATGTTCACTAGATTCCTCACTTTCTCTACAAACATATATATTCTTGGGCCCCGTTTATTTCTTTGTTGTAATTTTCCAAGTTATTAAAACGTGTTTGACATTCAAGATCAACTGGAGGAAGAGCATTCTCTTTAAGAGGGAAAACCCTTCCATAATTTCCTCCACCACCATGAAATCTATTGTGTCCCTCCTTCTATTAATGACAAATAGCCAAGTTTTGTCAAGTATTGTCCTATCCTAACACTGATCCCATTAGCCATCCAAGTCTAAATCCTTGGCCTGAAGCCAACCTTACCTCCACATATCTATAGCTAAAGGGTTGTTGAATTTGTTTAATGTTTAATGGCGTTTCTATTATAATTATTAGATTAACTCATCGGGATGATACATGTTAGGACCACAAAGCATAGAAAAATCAACACCCACCCTTGTCATTGACTCAGACCTTACCTTCCAGGATAAGTAGTGTTTGAGCACTGGGAATGCAAATGTTAGAGCCTTCCATCGATTCAAAACTAATTGAATTGACTTTGATTTCCTTATAATCCAATGAATTATCGAACCTGGAGTAATATAATTTCTCCAAAGACTATCACACATCAAAAAAATTCACAAGGAATTCACAACCAAAACTTTATTGAACTGAAAAAATATTGTTGACTTAGATAAGTG
>LPNX010492397.1:193070-212146 GCA_001517045.1 Pseudotsuga menziesii
AGAACCTTGATAGTCACAATTACCTTCTAGAGGTAGTTGAAACAAATATTTTGAATCCTATCAATGATAGCTTTAGGAATATGAGCAATAAGGTGCCAATANACTTATCTAACTAGAAGACCATATTGGAATTCACAAATAAAGTTTTGGAGAGTCAATGGTCTTCTAGTTAGATAAGTGAGAACCTTGATAGTCACAATTACCTTCTAGAGGTAGTTGAAACAAATATTTTGAATCCTATCAATGATAGCTTTAGGAATATGAGCAATAAGGTGCCAATAAATTAGAATGGCCTCCAAAATCAATTTGATGAGAATAAGTATCCCTCCATAAGAAAGCCTTTGGTTGCACCAAAAATTCACTTGATTCTCAATCTTAGAGATGAGACAATACCATTCCTCTTTACCATAATTAATGGGCTTGGGGGAACCTAAATAAATTTTTTCCTCCATTGAATGAACACAGTAAGGAAAAAATCCCCATCCACAAATTCATCTTGTGCTCAAATGCTTCAGGGTAATATAACAGAGACTTACCAACATTAATTTCCATACCAAGTACCTAACAAAAAAATTTCAATAACTTATTTATATTGTGTCCCCTCCTCCCCTAAACAAAGGAAAAATAGTAGAATATCGTCTACAAATAAGAGATGAGTCAATTTCTCCCTACCAATAATGACCCCCTACAATTTCCTTTGTCTTCTAGTCACATGAATTTACCTACTCAAACCTTCACAACTAATAGGAAGAGGTAGGGGGACAAAGGGAACCCCTGTCTCAATCACCTAAAAGGATTAAAAAATTTAGAAACTAGAACCATTTATCAACACAGTAAATGACCAGGAAGAAATTCATCCTATAATCCACTTAAGGATAGCCACATTGAAAGTAACATGGATAAAAGAACTTGAAATAAAGCCAAGAAACCTAACCATAATTTTTTGAAAAGTCCAATTTAATGATTGGTATAGGAATATGGGAAGTCTTAATCGAGTGCATACCTTCCTAAGTCGATCAAATATCCTCACGAATAAATTAAACCCTAATAAATATAAACTTCTATGCAGAGATAACCTTAGAAAGAAGAGGCTTGAGACATTTTGCTATCACCTTCAAAATAATCTTGTATAAGCAATTATAGAGGGAAATTGGATTAAAATCAATGAAATTATCAAGGCAATCCAAATTGGATTCAATGTTAAGAAATTTGTATTGAAACATTTAGTCATCTTCCCTATCAACCACACCTTGTACACAAATTTTAACTAATATCCCCTTAAGAGCTCAAAGAAATCAACAAAAAACTCAATTGAACACCTGTTTGATTCCAGGCTCTTATAATTTAGAAAGGAATAGAGAACATACCAGAGTTCCTACTTTGTTACAGGCTGATGAGTCTCCTCATTCTCGTCCTCCTCAAACATCATGAGAAACATTACCACAAACTTCATAATTCCCCTCGAATTGGATCAATATGGATATTTATAAATAGAGTGGAAATGATTAACTTCGACTGTAGTTAAATCTCCAAATCCACAAACTTGATTCCCCTTCCCATCTTCCATCTCCAAAATTGAGTTTTGATTCCACTTGTGTCTAATGTAGTTCTGAAAAAATATATGTTATGGTCTCCCGAAGCAATCCATAGAGCTCAACTCTTTAATATCCATTTGATTTATTTACCCATCAATAAGTTAATAACTTATTTATCTTTTGATCTAGGCCAACAATATTTTCATGCATCTCCCTATCACTACAACCATCACTTTGAGATAAAAATAGTCACTTAATGTCACCCTCAACCTTGAGAATTTGGCCATCCCACTTTTAATGGGGCTCTCAAATTTCAATCCCATGACAAAACCTTTACTATCGAAGCTTTCAGAGTATTTGTAGACTGTGAACTAACAATATCATCCACAAAATCCTCAATGTACTTCGAATTGGACTCAACAATTTGCCAAAATTCCTCCTCTCCCAACCATCTCAAATTATACTTAAATGGGGCACTAGGGGGTTATCTCTTCTTCCATTAAAATTAAGAAATATTAGGAAATGATCAGATAAAAAAGACTACCAACCCACAACCAACATCTATCTGTCGTGTGAAGAATATGTTCATGCACCGTAAATTTGTCAAGTCTTTTTGCCACTCCCTTAGAGCCAACTTGTATACTAACCCAAGTCGATCTTGGTTTTATTGGTTCCACATCAACCTAATTTGTCGACTCAAATTTGTTGATGAAGTACTATGCATATATATCCTCTCGAGATGAAGGACCACATATCTCATCACATTTCATAATCAAGTTTAGGCCCCCTTTGATTATGAGTTTTTAAACCTTTATACATTGGAATGAAAACAAAGGATCCCAAAATTCCATCTTACCATCATAGGGTATGTATAAATTAAGTATTGTAAAGGAACAATCCATACTTTATTGTATACCTATGTACATAATCCATTATTCACTACAAAACAACCAGTTAATGAAATATTGTTGTTAATATCCATAAATTCCCACTCAGTGACCAATTGATTCCTAAGCAATAAAATCCACCCCTAAAACTTTTTTATAAGATTTGAGACAACATGCACACCCCTACCCATGAACTCTTGAATTAATTGTAATTTAGGTCTAACCACCTCCACTAATCGCTCGAGGGAAATGATTTTAGAATTCCCTCCTAGGCATCTAGCATTTATCGACATAATTTTCATTTAGAGGCCATGATTGGGAATTTCTACTCTAACAATTCGATAGAACATTTTATGACAAATCTAACAGACTTCCCTAGCCACTTTTTCATATAAATGTTTAATAACATATTTTGTTCCCACCATAGGGACGATATAATCCTTTGAAGGATCATACCCCAAGCCCCCTCAAGAAATCGTTATTAGAAGAGTGAGGACGTGGTCTCAACAAGTAAGGACCACCCCCATGACCAGATGATATACACCCTTTATATTTAGAAAAAGAAGATTGAATGGAACAAGAAAAAGAGTTAGAAAATATAGACAAACCAAAACTATAGTCTTCCTTATCTAAACACTCCCTCACAATGCCAAACCCAGGGACCCTATTTAATCGAAAACAGTATGTTTAGAAACACTATAAGAGTGCGACCTAGGATAAATAAAAATAGAAATATCATCAACATACAGAGTAGAGGGATTCAATGACTCATATTTATTACCCGATAGTTGATTGATAGGGTCCTTGACTTTCGATAAAGACTCAAACTGATCCCATTACATTGGAGACAACTCAATATGATCCAGATCTATGCAGGAATGCAACAAAATACACAAACAACCATAGAAACAAATATGCAGTGGAAATAACACTTCATTTCATTAATCAATAACTGAAACTTGTTTACATACATAATGGAAATAAACTAGCTAGAGTGCTGGTAGCTTATCTCTGAGAAGAGATGTGGCGGCTACATGCCTTTGAACTCTGTGTTACAATGAGGCTTGAAGGCCTATATATTATTGAGAAACAATGGAAACCCTACACATTCAAAAACCTAACCCTAGGAGGTGAAACGCCTTAATGTCGGCCCCGTTAGGTAACTTGGTACATCAATTTCCCAGGGTCGTAACTTTAGCATACTACCTCCGTTTGACGCGCATGATATATTGTTAGAAAGATATGTTTAAGGACTACATCTAGATATAACAAATATTCAGTCCAAAAAAGACTCATATTTGCTCGACCATTCGATGCCAAAAAAACGTCGTTTAGGGCCTCAAAACGGCTCCGGAAGTTTAGAACCCGAAAACTGCCAAAAATAGTAAATTGTGCTACAATTAAGGAAAATAGAAAACTGAAAGAAACAATGGTGGGGGTCCAAGAGGAATAGGTGGGTGGCCACCAATATCCTCCTGGATCATTCCTCCCCCCTTAGGAAGCAATGGTCCCATTGCGTTGAGTTCCTCCATGAGATGAGGAAACTTCTGTTGAACTTGGTCCCTGGTAAGCGACTTTCCCTGGTGAAGGAGTTGGCCTTCTTTGACAACTTGACATAGCTGGATATTCTGCTGGTGGGTGTTCTTGATCTGTGTGTCCATAATCCGATCAGCTATGTCTTGTTCCATGCAGTCAGGGTTTAACTCTGTTGGTGTGAGTTGTTCTGCCATGTCCGATGTGTCTAGTAGAGGTGGAAAGTAGGGCCAAAGGCAGTTCACATTGAACACTGGGTGCAGACCAAGGAATGGTGGAATACTGAGCTTGAAGGCATTGTCCCCGACATCCTTGGTGATGGTGTATGGCCCATATCGGAGCGGGAGAAGCTTGCGGTGGGGTCCAGCGAGGCGCTCCTTCTGCAAATGTAGCCACACTTTGTCGCCCACCTGGAAGTTATGTTGCACCCGATGCTGATAATGTCGTTGCTTGTACTTAGCATTGGATCTGTCCAATATGTCATGAACCTGTTGGCAAATGTGCTGAATGCACTCAATGAAGCTGTTGGCCTTGGAAACTTCAGACTGGATATGAGCTGAATCAGCCTGAGTAGCTGCAAATGGCATGGCTACGTCAATGGGATATAGTGGCTGGAATCCCAAGCCCACCTGAAAGGGGCTGTGGTTGGTTGAGCTGTGGAGGGCTAGGTTATAACTGTGTTGTACATAGGGGAGGCTCTCATCCCATGTGCGTGGATGCTTTGATTTGTACATGCGCAAAATGTGTACGATCATCCTGTTGACGACCTCTGTCTGGCCATCAGTCTGGGGATGGAAAGCTGTGGACTTTGTGAGCTTGGTGTCTAGCATTGACCATAGGTTATACCCGAATGTACTAAGGAACCTGCTGTCTCGGTATGAGATTATAGACTGTGGGATCCCAAAGTGTACCCACACTCATTCAAAGAAGAGTTTAGCAGTGGCTTCTATTGTGATATTCTTCTTGCAGGCCGCCATTATGGCCATCTTTGAGAATCTGTCAATGACCACAAACACACAGTCATTGCCGTGCTTAGTAGAAGGAAGGCCTGACATGTAATCCATGGAGATGGATTCCCAAGGTCGACTAGGGGTAGGCAACGAAGTATAGAGGCCTTGCTTCTTAATGGATGGTTTGGCAATGGCGCAAGTAGTGCAAGATCGGATGTACTTCCCGACGTCCTGTCAAAGGTTCGGCCAATAGAAATACTTCTGCAGTACTGCCACTATTTTCTCGACCCCAAAATGCCCAGCGACCTGACTGTAGTGCGCTTCCCAAATCATCTTGGCAAGCTTGCTTGAAGGAACACAAAGGTGTCCCATGTGACACAGTAGTATATCCTGGAGGTGAAATTTTGGAACTTGGTTTCCCTCCAAGAGTGTCTGGTATGTATGGCTGAATTCTGGATCGCTCTTGTAGAGAAGAAGCCAATCAAAAGTCTCGTTCCCACAAGAATTGAGCACGGTAGTTATCGCCATGATCGGTGGTCGGCTGAGGCAGTCTGCAACATTATTGGTGCTTCCCTTCTTGTACTTGATGTTTAAATGAAACTGTTGTAGATATGTGGACCACTTCTGATGGCGATCGTTCTGTAACTTCCCTTGTGTCTGCATGAACTGCAGGGGTCGGTGGTCTGTGTGGATGATCGTTTCCTTCCCCAAAATGTAATGCTTCCATTGTCGACAAGCCTGTACAATGGAATACATCTCTTTGTCATAAGTGGGATATTTGCGGACAGTGTTGGACAGTGTCTCACTGTGATATGCCACTGGATGCCCTTGTTGAGTAAGGATTGCCCCAATAGCATAGTCAGAGGCATCTGACTCAATCTCAAATGGTTGTTGCAAGTCTGGTAATGTGAGCACTGGGGCACAAAATAGGCGATGTTTCAATTCTGCAAACGCCTTATGTTGAGTTTTCGACCAAAAGAATTTTTCTTTCGCTCCTCCCTTGGTGACTTGAATCAAGGGCCAAGTGATATGAGAGAATCCCAACATGAACCTGTGGTAGAAATTAGCAAGGCCCAGAAAGCTGCGAAGCTCTGTTAGAGTAGTTGGGGCTGGCCAATCCCGAATGACTTGGATCTTGGTTGGATCCACATGTACCCCACAGTCATCAATAATGTATCCCAGATACTGAACCTGGGTCATGCCAAAAGTGCACTTGTCCAAATTGGCACACAACTTGTGTTTCCGCAATGTTTGGAGGACCTGTCGGATGTGGTGGAGGTGCTCTTCCCAAGTCTGGCTGAAGATCAGGATGTCATCCAAGTACACTACTACAAGTGAGTTGGTGAATGGCCGCAAGATGTCGTCCATCAGCCTCATGAAGGTTGCAGGAGCATTCGTTAGCCCGAAAGGCATGACCAACAATTCTAAAAGGCCCTCCTTGGCTTTGAAGGCAGTCTTCCACACATCGATCAGTTCGATCGGTACTTGGTGATACCCGGACTTTAAGTCGATCTTGCTAAAATATTTCTCCCCTTTAAGCTGGTCCAGGAGGTCATTAATCCATGGGATTGGGTACCTATTCCAGACAGTGATCTTTTTCAGTGCCCGATATTCAATACAGAGTCTCCAAGTCCCATCCTTCTTCTGTACCAACACAATCGAGCTCCCACAGGGAGATGACCTTGGCCGGATGTGACACTTCTGTAGCAGCTCCTGAATTTGCCTCTTGATTTCATCATTCTCTAGAACAGAACGATGATAGATTGATCCATTGGGTAGCGGTGCACCTGGGGTCAGATCGATGGGGTACTTGACCTGACAGTGGAGAGGCACCCCGGTGGGTGAGGTGAATATGTCCCGGTACTCCTCCACGACCTTGTCCATTTGTTGTTGTCATGCGGAGGGGCCCTGTCTAGAGGTTGTGGCAACGATCTTCTTCTTGCCCTGAGGGTGGATCATCAAGAAAACAAACTTCCCGACTTTGGAAATGAGCTTACTGCATTGTTTTGCAGTAACCAAAGAGATAGCGGCAGGGGGTGGTACCTCTGGTATTCTGTACAAATTATTTCCCAACGTAATAATAACAGCGCGAGGCCGAAACTCATACACAGCATGTCGCTTCCATAAGTATGGTTGACCTAACAATACATCACAAACATCAAGAGGAGCAATATCACATAATACCTCATCGATTAAGGGCTTGATGTTGTAGGGAATTCGGCACTGCTAGCTGACACAGAGATCTCATCCTTGGTGAAGCCACCCGATGGTGTATGGCTGCGGGTGTGATGTGGTCGGCAAACCCAACTGCTTCACAACTTCTGCTGAAATTAGGTTCTTTTGGCTCCCACTTGTTGACAATGAACTGTAGCGGGGAACCCTTTACCCACATCTAGGAGTGGAAAAGATGCTCCTACTCCTTTGAATCTTCGTGGTGGCAATGGTGGCATTGGGCTCTGCATCGATAATATTCTTCCCTCTATCATTCCCCTTCTTGGGTTCTGATTTAGTGTCAGAGTATGCATCTGATTTAGAAGCCTTTATCTCGGCCACTAATGACTGCTTAGCCCGACACTCACTTGTGTTGTGAGTGGGGCTCTTATGGAACTCGCACCACTTTCCCGCTTCCTTCTTCGGATTTGCAGTGTCTCTCTTTGATTGTGGCTTTGGCAAGTTTTCTTGAGTCGCCATGCCTTGGCTGTGTCCTTGGTTCTGCGGTTTGGGGGCACCTTTCCCTTGCTTCTGATTCGTAGATCCAAAGTCTCGCTTTTTCTGTTTGAATTTTTGCTCAATTTTGGCAGCGTACCGATATGCCGTACCAAGCGAGGAGATGTCGAGGAACTCCATTTCCTCCTGAATGTATATGTGCAGACAACTATGGTACTTCAGCACCAAATGTTTCTCTGAATCTTTGATACCCAACTTGGTGCGCAGGGTATGGAACAGATTCGTCAGCTCATGCACATCTTGATCTCTTTGTTGCCGCAGCGTAGTCCATTGGATGTACTTGTCCTCATAGCTTCCCACCGGATAATATTGTCCCTTTATGGCATCTCGGAAAGAATTCCAATTGGGTACGACCGAGAACAAAGAGGGTTCCTCCTCATCCTTTCTCTCACAGTAGGTTTCCCACCAGTCCTTGACATGGGGGGCGGCTTTGAGTAGAGAAAAAGTAATCTTTTCCCGGTCAGAAAAGTCATGAACCGAGAAATATCCTTCTAATAGATTCAACCATTTATCTACGGCGTCTGCATCTATTCAACCATCAAATATGGGAATGCCAAAGTTTACTTGTACCTTAAAAGGGGTTGCACCTCCAAAGTGGCTGCTAGATGCAAATGTGCCGCTAGTGGGAAGTCGTTGAAGGATCTGGGTGAAGTTATCCATCATTGCATTCCTTTGTTTTTCAAGGGCCTCCTCAAGCAACATTTTGATAGGATATTCTGCGCCCTCGTCTTTCTTTTCGTCCCCCATGGGTGGCCATCGGGATTTGTGAGGCTGATCTTGCAAAGGTTCAACCAGATCGAGCCCTAACTCTTTATACCCCGCCCTCGTTGGGGACATGCAAAGAAGGATCGAGAAATAGAATATTGCTCTGATACCATTGATCCGGATTTATGCAGGAACACAACATAATACACAAACAACCATAGAAACAAATATGCAGCGAAAATAACACTTCATTTCATTAATCAATAACTGAAACTTGTTTCCATACATAATGGAAATAAACTAGCTAGAGTGCTGGTAGCTTATCTCTGAGAAAAGATGTGGCGGCTACATGCCTCTAAACTCTGTGTTACAATGAGGCTCGAAGGCCTATATATTATTGAGAAACAATGGAAACCCTACACATCCAAAAACCTAACCCTAGGAGGTGAAACGCCTTAATGTGGGCCCCGTTGGGTAACTTGGTACATCAATTTCCTGGGGTCGTAACTTTAGCATACTACCTCTGTTTGATGCGCATGATATATCGCTAGAAATATCTATTTAAGGACTACATCAATAAACAAGAGATGTTAAGTCTGAAATGGACTCATATTTGCTCGACCATTCGATGCCAAAAAAACGTCGTTTAGGGCCTCAAAACGGCTCCGGAAGTTTAGGACTCGAAAACTGCCAAAAATAGTAAATTGTGCTACAATTAAGGAAACTGGAAAACTAAAAGAAACAATGGTGGGGGTCCAAGAGGTATAGGTGGGTGGCCACCAATATGCTCCTGGATCACAATATCACCAAACACCTCTGGGGCCACATCCCAATGAGACTCCTATTAACGGGAGAGGGAGGAGGCGAACCCATATTGGAACTGCAAAAGGCACATCCTTTTCTAGATCAAAAGATAAAATCCATCGATTTAGTTATAACCCCTGAGGGCCCATGTAGTAAGGCCCATTTTTGAATATCATGTCCTTATCATATTTGTTTTCGAACAAAAAGGTGAAGAATCCCTTGCCACAGAAGCAATGCTGCAGGCCCCACGGATCAATGGGATCAAGTTTTCTTCCACGGAAAATCCATTCTTTTGGCAATGGCCAAATACCAGTAAATTGTCTGATCAAACCACGCTCACTTAGAGCGAGGGATTTCAGCCTTGAAGTAGCCGTCATGATTTGAATTCTTGGAGCATTATCCTGCTTAACAAAACCATCACCTGCATCGGACCCTGAAGGGGGAGGCGGTGGCGTGGAGGCCACGAGAGCCCTGAAGGCCGCGCCAAGGTTCCTCCTGCGTTCTTCTAGGCTTGGATCCAATGGAGGGTGCATCCCAATCTTGCCTAGGGCAAGAGTCCACACCGTCACAGTCAGAGCATCTCAGACGACTTGCATGCAAACTAGCTCACGCGAAAAAAAATTCGTGGCCATAGTTATATGATGGAAAAAAAGAGAAGCGTAAAAATCTATTACTAAATGGTTTCCCTACGTATTTTTAGGAAAAAAAGGAGTTGGGCGGTCCCTTTTCACTCTATTTGAAGTTGGAAGATTCAGGGACAATAAATTGTAAAAATTTCTAGGCTCAAGCAATGTGGCTTAGTGAGAAGGGAATCGTTATATGGAAAAATATTTGGGACATTGATTAAGGTATTGGATGGATTGGATCACTTTTTAGGATTAGTCTTGTTGTTATCTTATACAAAAACTATCCAGTTTTTGAAGAAAATGTATATAAGACAATGACCTTCCTAAAATTAAAATTAATCATGCTATGAAAGGCTCTATTTGGAGATATTGGTACTGGGATTGTGATATTAAGCATATTTTTACTTTAATGAGAAAAAGTTATACCTACAAATGCATAAAATGCCCCGTTATCCCGATTCTTGAATGCAAGATGGTCTTCCTTAGATGTTGAATTTTGATTGATCATTTGCATTAAACAATGTATGGCCCTATAGGATCTCCTACATGATCAAAGTGTGTTCATGCTTGTAAGTGATTTTATCAAGGACTACCTCCAAATTCCAAGGTTTATAAAAGTGATGTTAGTGATTACAAGCACCCCTATGGTGAAAACAAATGAGGCACTAAAAAAAATAGTTTGGAAACGCTAGTTTGCGTGTTAATGTTGGAAAAGAGTTCGACATAAATTTCCGTCTTTACTTCAAGGAAACATCCATTGATAGGGAAAATTACTTCGAGACTATAATTCTCTCATTTCCAACCTTTATGTTGGCCTTTTTCATTTCATAAGGATTTCAACATTTTCTTATAGGTGTAAATTCCACTTTAAGTGTAACTTTGAAGAACCTATAAGTGTTGTATCTTCTTTTCAAAAGTTATGGTTTGATGAGCTAAGTGTCCAAGTCAAAACTAAAGGTTTTTTTGCTTTTAAGTGTTTTGTATCTTCTTTTCAAAAGTTATGGTTTGATGAGGTAAGTGTCCAAGTCAAAACTAAAGGTTTTTTTGCTCGTAGTGCATATTCGAACTTTATTGTAGCACTATATTATCGGAAAAACCCTTTTACACACTATGTATTCCATTTTTATGTCCCCGACAAGGGGATATATATGAATTGCTCACTCCTATTAATTGGAGGTTCACATGAGAAATTTTTTGTGTTTTATAAAGTTTTTGCATAGTTTAATTTTCAGGTGTATTAAATAAAAATTTTAAAAACTATTTTTTTGCATGTACATTGGTTTGTGCAGGTGACGTTTCTCTTGGGTCTTGTGCCCCAAGACCGGGCGGCAGGCTATCGTCAGCAAAGTTTTAATACAACCAAAATTTTAATGTAGCAATAATAAAGGATAATGATTACCTGTTATTTAATATTTTTGTGATCCTAGAATGTAGCAATAATAAAGGATAATGATTACCAGTTTTTTAATATTTTTATGATCCTAGAACCTATCCATGAAGATAAGTCCAACATTGGAGGCCAGTGCCAATTAAAAAACCCTACATTCAAACCTCTGTCGGTGACGTTTGCTTCAGACTTTAGCGTTACTACTAATAAACATATAAATTGACTGCCATTGTTGCAGATGTCTTGTAAGCAAAAATAAAGACACGCGTGCCACAATTTTGACAGTCATGACACATTTTAAATAGCATGGTTTTAAGTTATGGCTTGTTCTTGAAAGACATGTTTTGGATGGTATGCATTAACTTGTAGTTATTGTGAATTGATGAATTTGAAACGTGGCATTTGTTTCTAGACTAACCTAGTAGTGCAACAGCCGAGAACTTAATACTAAGCATCGAATGTTGACTGTTGGATAGTGAAGCCATCCCTGCAGCTTGAGCTGTTTTCCGATAATGCATTCCATCTGAAAATTCGATGCCTTGTGCATTGTAGTAGCGAGGTTGGGATTAAGAGATTAACGGAAGCAAAGATTTCGAGCTAACAGAGGTAAGATTCTTCACTCTGTTTGCAGGTTGACTTATTGTTATGAATTTTGGGTTTTAAACTTTCAGTTGAATACCTCCGTAATATTCCCATAAGCTCAGCTATTTAATTAACACGGAAGATCTTTTTGTTTGATTGTTTCATGATATCAGTGGTAACATCCAATGAATTAAAACATGTTATGGTCAGAAAAAACAGAAGGAAAACCTGAGCTTCCCTTTCCCCTAATTCAAATTCTTACCGATTATTTCCGACTGTCGAATGTATAGTATGGCCGAATCCATTTCCCCTGCCTGTGAAGTTCATGTAAATGACTGCAAAAAATTTAAAGAAAATATTCCTAAGAAGAGGAAAAATCAAAGGCTGCTATATAAATAATCGCACCAGCAATTTCATCTACTATTACCATCCCCTTACCCTGTCAATTGAAATGTTATGAACAACTTTAGTTTTGCTTTACACTAGTAAGAGTTCTTTGATATGAAGTTCACGATGCTCAAGAGTTCTTTGATATGAAGTTCACAATGCTCAAAAGAATTGTTTCTTGTAGATGAGATTTTTTAGCAATGCTTGAAACCCGAATGTACAGTATGGCCAAATCCATTTTTCCCTTCCTGTCAAGGTCATGTAAATGACGGCAAAAAATTTAAAGAAAATCTTTCTAAAAAGAGGAACAATTTAAACTTTTTATGTATGGCCTGAGAACATCTGAAACGTTTGGTTTTATCTCGATCATGGTCTATGGCAGAGATAATAAAAAAATTGAACGTTATAGGATTAAAAACTTTTCATGGAATCAATAAAATTGTGTTGAGACTCTGATATTCATTATCTCTTTGATTTGTATTGTTGCTGGTGTTCCTTTTTGGATGCTTTATTTTAATGAATGTTGATCCTGTGAGTGAGAATGCCATAATAATACCATTTTTTTAAAGTATAAATTAGTTACAGTTGAATATGCTTTGTCTTTTTATTTTGTTTTTATTTTTTTCACGAATATTAAAATACATAAAAATTTTGTAATAATTTGTTTTTCAAAGGTACGAGCTTTAAGCTCAGAGCTGGTATTCCGACCTCTTTTACTGTTTTCTCTTTCAGACCAGCTTACTTACAGTGGTCAATGGTGTTATGGTAACTTCCAGAGTGACAAAACCAGCAATGGTGTTATGATAACTATAAATTAAATTCAGTATCTCCAGCAGCGTCTCCGCACATGCAGCAAGAAATGTTGGAGGGGCGGTAGTTCTCATCAAGCTGGTTCATTCATCTTGATCAATAGTAATAAATGCTGTAGATTAATAAATGCTGCCCCAGGAACATTGTGAGTGGTTGGATCTTAAACAAGTTGAAATCCAACAAGCTACAATACTACTGCAGTTTTACAACAAATACCATGTTATCCACTCTCTTCGGACAATGCAATATTACCAAAGATATCATTAATGATAGCCATGCAGGTAAAATACCATGTTACAATGCAATATTGCGAGAGATATCATTGAAGAGCTATGCAGTTAAAGACATTTTCATTACCATGTTATGCACTCTCTTCGGACAATGCAATATTGCCAGAGATATCATTGAAGAGCCATGCAGGTAAAGACCTTTTCATTACGATAACGTGTGCGAAGAAGGAAACCTCTTACCTTCGATCATACCGATTATGAATTTGAATGATTCTAAAATCTTAGAGTCACGTAGTCCGTGATGCAAAAAGCAAAAAGTTGAACTCCTATTCCAATTTTATAATTAATTTCTTTTTATTATAGATATCATAGTTATGTAATAGAGTATTATTAGACGGTTATATATGAATTTATAGATATTTACATATATCAAAAGGCTCAAGCTATATATAAAGCATTTTGAATAACATTTTTCTAATATAATTATTATTAAATTTTTTTAAATAATAATATAAATTATTTAATTTTAAATTCTTAAAAGTATGGTATCTTAGTTTCTCTATTTAATTTAAAATAATAAAAGTAACATTTTAATAAATAATAATATAAATTTTAGATAAATTTTTATTTTTATATAGTTAACACAATAATAAAAATAAACTATTTATAATTAAAATAATAAGAATATCTAAAAATGTTTAATAGAAAACAAAATAAATTAATAATAAAAGAAGATGATTAATAACAATATTATCAATTAAAAAATAATAACAATGATAATTAAAAATATTTAAAAACAACAACATATAATAATAAAAAAAAATAAAAAAAAATATCATATATTGTATGTATATAGCAAGCATCCTTAACGTAAAGGATGACATTCTAATCATGTTTCTAGGTAAGTTATATATGTTTTTATTTCTTTAATGGGTAATTTGCAATATAACTCTCAATAACTTAACTCTCTATGTGGTAGTTCCCAGTTCCCATCACAGTTAGATTGTCCTCTAGGCATTGTATATATTTACATTTCAAAAAAGCAAAAAATAAAAGTCACATAAAGACTCAAGTACTTTGATCATTGATGGGTATTTTTTAACATAACTCTCTATAAATTTCTATGTGGTAGTGCCTACCTTAATTCTATTTTTGTCTAGTGCATTTATATAATTACATTAAAAAACCACAAAATAAAGGTCATTCATAAGTTTCTAAAAAAACATCCCTTATATTCCAAAAAAAAATACATAGAATACAATTCAATGGCTTCTAAAGTGTCTAGAGTGCTTTGTGTTGAAAACAATGACATCTACTTCGATGTACTTGGAAAAAAATGATTCATCACATTCCCAATAGGGGTTTTCCCTTGTTTATCTAGAAAAGGTGCCATAAAAAGTCACACTGCAATTGTAGTGGCGCAACAACTATGTGTACCAAATAATGCCAAATATACGTGTACCAAATCCACCTTGATGTTGTCCTCCTCCTTCCCTCCACCAGTTCATTATGTAAGAAGCCCATCTCTGATTTAGTGTATCCATGGGAACTGGATTAAATCTATCGACCACAACTCCAAAATGACCTACCATTATGCAATTTTGCTTCTTTTATTAGTCATAGCTGCCTTAACTTTTCTAGGGGAAGGAATATTTTTGCTGGGGAAATCCAATTAAATATTGAAGATAGAAACATGTTAGGTTGCAAAGCTGGAAGAAGATGCAATGGAACTGTCTCATCATCTTCAAATAGTCTTCATTAGCATGGAACCCAAGTCATTTTTCTGAGATGGTGTTCTATGTACTCAAAGGTATTCGGTTTGTTTGTTAGCCCAAATTATTCAGTTTGCTATTTAACTGGTATCTTATTTTTTGTATATTTGTTTGTTTGTTTTGTCAAGTTCGGAAAAAGTTGGATGGTTTCTTAACAGGGATTCCATCGAGAAAACCCTGAAAATTTGAGATGTGTACCGAATTCGTTGCAGTTCCATGTTCTATTTGTTTAACATAGGTGAAGCCCAGCTACTTCATATCACCTGCAGCCTGGACACCTCTTAAGCCCTGGAAATTTTCAGTTTTCTCAGTATTCAAGGAAATTGTGTTGTGTTTGTTAAAAAAATCCCTATTCTTATTTCAGTGGTAGTAGCTTTAATGCAATTCTCTGAGCAGTAGGACCTGCTTGGAAGGTTTCAACATATGCAACACCAATGTAATTGGTAATATACCCCAATTGATTATGAGATAGACGAACGCATTACTCCAAAAAAAATACGTAACTACAAAATACTATCAGCTCCACTACGTACTTCTCCAAGACTCCCCTTTCGGCCAGAGCCACCGCCAGATTCAGTGCACTCTGCCCCCCACCATAGTTGGCAGGAGCACATCAGGCCTCTCCTTCTCCAGAACTTGCTCTACTAATTCTAGGATCATATTTTTTATCAAATTTTGGAAATAGATTTTCATAATTTATTGTAAATGATTAAATTTTTTTTATTTTGTATATTTAAAGAAAAGTTGTTTTGCTTCTTTTTATGTTTAAAGTAAATTTAATTTGCTTTTAATTTCCTTCGGAGGCCAGGCCTCTTCGCAAGCATTTGCTGCAAATTCAGTAACGACCTGAGACATTTTTAATACAGGGAAAATGTATGAAAGAGCCAAACAGACCACGTGATTGGATCAAAGAGGGGGTGATCAATTGCAATTTGTTGGACATGTGATGATTAATAGAGGAACAAGATCCGAGCAATGTAGCAGCCATCGTTTCAAATTCCTGACAGTCTAAAAGCATCAATATTTCTGTAGGGTTTAGGATTATATAGTATGAATAAGAATATGAATAAAGCCAGATGGTTGGAGACCTAGTAATTTTTAATTATTCCTAGGTTTTTGCATTGAATTTTGAATCCAGTCAGACTGTACTTGTAGGTTGAACTTGTTTCCTATAATACAAGAGAGAATATCCATTTAACACTGGATTCATGGTTGAGAGTCGGTGTGATCAATCATGAACGCATATGAAGAGATATATGGACTTCAAAAACCATTGGTGTGGTGTAATGTTCTTTTTCTTTTTCGCCATAAATATTCCTGCACAAAAAATGACACGTTAACATAAACCATGAACCATAAAAGGATTTTTACATCGTTATTGATGCATGGATTTCACAAATGTTATGGGTCTCATTAACCTTTTACGTTTTATATTTTAAGTCCACCTTTTATGAATAATGGAATATCTATGCATAAATTTTTAATTAGCTTTTATGTATTTGTAGTAGGTTAACTCATCCATACTCCTCCTTATATTATATTCTTCTCTTTATATTATGATCCAACTCTACCACCACCCCATTATGTGAAAAATGAAATAGATATTTTATATAATTTTTATCTTTCACATAAAATAGAAATTCGTGAGGTTGATTAGCTTTTAAGTTTATGACTTCAAGGTTATTGGCATGCAAATTAATACATCTAAGACTTTAATTTAAACATAATTTATATTTTAATATTCATACAAAATTATATCAAAATTAACATTACTCCTAAAATTATTCACAATTCTAACATCTTATCCTACTCATAAAAAATATCCAAATATTAAATACCACAACACAATATAATCTTATAAAAAAATTTAACCACCAAACATCACTAACTATCACATTCAAGAATTAGCTCTAAATTCTCTTGCAACTAACCATCACATTCAAGAATTAACTCTAAATGCTCTTGTAACAACAAGTAGCAATGTCGAGGACATTGCCACCTTCGTGGCTCTTGTATTGATTATATATATATATATATATATATATATATATATATATATATATATATATAACATGAAATCAAAATGGGCTGTTATATTGATTATGCAAAACATGGAATCAAAATTAGCTGCCTTTGCTCATTTATTTTTTACATGGAATGTAAAAAAAACCGCCGAATCTAATCACATCACGTTTTACTACATATCAGGATACCCATGGTTTTACTCCCTCTTACATGAATTTACAAACTGTTCAAAAATCTGCTTATTGATCACATAATAGAAGACTATCTGAAACTTTACATTGGAAAAGTTGTTACCAGAAAAACACAGCAAAACAGGCTACAGATCTTGAATCACGCTTATATATATGTTATCTTCAGAAATGGTAATAAGCCCATCTCTACATTATTTATACACAGCCTTGCCCTCTGCCACAAACTCAACAAATTAAAAGAGAGTGGTGCTTCAAATATAAACCTCCTGAAAATTAGTTGTGGTTGAACTGCAAAATCTGCCTCCACGCAGGATCGAACTGCTGACCTTCAGTTTACAAGACTGACGCTCTACCACTGAGCTATAAAGGCACTCACATTTTAATGGATTTAATGTTATTTAGCCTTATTAGTCCCTGCCCTCGGGCCAGCAGGGACTATATGAATCGCTTCGCCGTTTTTTCTATTAAACTGCACGCAAATCAAAATAATTTATCCAAAGTTTGCATTCAAACATTTTTAGTCTACGAATCATTTGAATACAACCGCTTTATCCACCTATCAATGGATTCGACCTCTTATTTGGCCTCATCTTGAGGCTATAAAAAAAATTATCAATAGTTTTCCTATGCTTTTTTGGCTTTCCATTGAAGGTACGAGCAATTGCAAAGCAATTTTGAAATAATGTTAACAAAATTGTTAGCATTACTTTCAAACATTAGTTGCTAACTCCTTCGCCACCAGCTCCTCCTTTGCCAGATGCCAAGAAGGGGCTCCTTTGCCGTCATCTCCAGCTCCAACTTGTCGTTTGAAAACCGTGAACACCTGTGTCACATGCACATGCACCATCTGGAGCCTTGCATGTGAACCAAGACAATCTCTGAGCTCTTCATGTTGTTACTCCAACTACAGAAATATGAAAGGCCATTCTCAATTCCTTCCAGCGCTAGAGATCACCTGCTTCTTAATCGATGCAGTGTAGAAACGAAGTTGCTTCTTAATGGAGGCAGTGTAGGCAGTGTAGAAATGAAGTTCTGTAGCGTTGAGTGACAAGAGGTAGGAGACATCCAGGCAATTCCTTCAACACTTCAATTGAGCATGTTAAAAATACAGATTAAAAACCCCAGATCCAGCTTTAAGGGATACCTCCTCCCATGCTAGCAGAGAAACATTGGAAGAACATGAAGAAATCGCTTCCACATAGAAGCTGAGGAATAAGCTACGAATTGAAAGCGAGAAGCAAAGCATCATGTAAGTTTCTCAAAGAAACAAAAGGTAAAGAATCCATTACAATTTAAAACATCATTCTATTGTAAGAATCCACAAAGAAATTATAACCAAATATTTTTACCTTGTTTTACAGTATTGATTTGAATCATGCTGTGCATTTACCTTTTCACCAAGGGTGTGCAGTCTCCTGTCTCCGTCCTTAATGATGAAGATATCATTGTAAACATTGTTAGAGGTGCAATTGTTAGCCACCTCAGCAATATGTGTGCTTGTATTATCCAAATATCCAGTGTCCTCCTTGAGAACAACTCTCTGCAAATACCTTCTTTGATGCTGAGAACATCTCTCTGCGAAGACCTTCTTTGATGTAGGTGACGCTTTTGTTCCGGCCTGATATTTGACCCGACCAATATGAGCTTTGATGCAGGTATTCCATTCCAGCCAGCAGAGATCCGATCACTATCGACCCCGATCACTAGAAGGCGCGTTGTATGATTATAGTAGCTCATGGGCGGCATCAGCAGGCATGTCAATAATTTTGTAATTTTCTGAAATCTATTCCTCTGGACAGCTTTGATTTGGTACATAGTGGGCATCGTTGTCTTAATTTGATCCACTCATGAATTATATTCTGCTAGCTTGTGTGGTTTATGTGAGATAATTTTCTGCTGAGAAGAATTGACCAGTTATGGGATTG
>LPNX010492397.1:213526-227046 GCA_001517045.1 Pseudotsuga menziesii
TTGTTTATTATGTTTTTAATATGAAAATAATAATTTTCGAAAACCTTTTACGCAAGATAGAACTTTAGCCTTTTCTTTTCACTACTTAAAAACTTTCTTTCTTTATGTTCATATTGAACCAAAGATAAGAACGACAATTACAAATGAAACAGAAACATCTCCAAGACAGAGATGGATATTGCATTACATACATACTACACAAATTTAGGCCAAAACCCATAAAAAGTTTCATGCTATCTAGTCGTATAGAGGCAAAATGTATATTACCATTACATCCAACGGAGGTAAAAACAAGCAAAGAAATCACATCGTCCCTCAATGGGAGAAACAAAAACTAACTCCCCTCTAGTTAGTAAAAATTTACCAACCCCTCACATGGGAGGCTTCCTTCAATTTATTCCTCAAAATGCAGGTAGTCATCTTCACATAATAATGCCCTTTTTTACAAAGAGTTTGCTACTGCATTGAATTTCTTGTGGATGTGAATGATCTGCAGATCTCTAAAGAGTGTATGAAACTCAACAATTCTAGAAACCCAATGAAAACCTTCACATTTCTAGCTAGAAGCTTGTCCCAATGCTGAAAACATTAGACAAAGATGAGACTGCTCCATTCTTCACCTTCCCAAAATTTGTCACAACACTAGTGTTATCATGTAGCCACTTCTAACATTCTAAATTGGATATTATCCATATTTAAATATACCATTTTTTTTCTTGTTATATTTTTATTTTGTTATGGAATTATTTGTGTCGAAGGAGGGCTGACATTCAAATCTAGGAACAAATGAAACATGAAGGTATTGATTCGTTCTACATTTTGCAAGAATGGGAGTTGTGTATGGGACTGCAAGAATGGCATGGGTGTGGCCTTAACGGGCTAGTGATGAGGCTTGAGCATATGATAAAATTGATTGTTCCAATTATTATCACTGGAGTGATGGGTAATTATGGTTTGAATTTTGTTGTGATTATCAGCACATGAATTAACCCAAAGGAATTTAGTCATATTGTTTATTTGATGGTTATGCACATCTTTCATTTGCACTAGCTTATGGCCTCTTAGATTTTGTTATAGATATGCAATTTTAAATGATAAAAGTCTTTTTTAGGCTTGAAGCTTGGGAAATAGGCTGACTATAATCCCTTTCCTTGCTTGGATGTTTGGATTAGTAAATGTCATTGATAACCTTTCTTTTGAGTGCTAATAGAGCTAAAGCACTGACCTTATAATTAGGGCTATCCTTACAAATGATTTTCTGATGATTGGTTGATATTATCATCTTGCCTGGGAGATTTGGGTAGGTTAGACTACCCATTCTAGGAGAATTGGATGGATAGCAACCTCCTTCATTAATTAACCCCGTTAACGCCTCCTCCTCCTCCTCCTCTAGACTTGGGGGTGCTTCAACTTTATCCTTTAGATTTGGGAGTGGATCAAATCTTGTTGTCGACATGACTTAATTGCTATTGTTGGTGATGCAATTTAGTTATATCATTTTGTTTAGAATATTGTGGAGAACTTAACATCGAGGATTTGAAGGGTTTTAAGAGTTGATTAATTCATTTTTCTTTAAAGCAGTAATTAGATTTTTTGTGCTTTTTATTTGTGTTTGAAGAAAAAATAGATGATAAATAAATTTAAGAAAAAACACTTTTGGAAAACATGCTTTATTTGAGTTTCTTTCCCCAACCTTCTATGTTGTAATGGGTTGGTGGACGTAGTAGTAGCAGCAAGAACATTGATATCATTGGACTCTTCTATTGCATGCTTGAAACTGTGAGTAATATAATGCAAACATGGTTAATGAGATCGAGTTTATGTTTGTATTTATTTATAGAGAGTTTTGTGTATATATATAGAAATTAGAAAACATTTTCCTTCTCTAATGCTTGCATCCTTACTAAGATTGATTTGAGGCTCATTAAGGAGTTTTACATTACAATAATAAGACCCAAAATTCAAAGTATGAAAAGACAATAATGGTGGAACAAATTGAACTTGGTAGAAAGTATACTCATATCTAGGTTCTTGCTTGATTTAATCTTGGAAACAGAGGAATCTTAGCATTAACCCACTTCCAAGGCTATTCCATTAGATTAAATTGTTGCCTGTGTAGCATTATCCTTCGATGGTTGTCTTATCTATGAGTATAATTGTCTTAAGACTACAAATTGTTTTTTCATTACTAAAATTCTAACACTCTTGTTGGTGTTATGTACATATGGTCATGGGTTATGATATTTAGTAGGGACGGTATTAGCCTACTACCCCAACCACCCAACCTACTAGAGGAACCTAGAACTCCCTAAAGAAAAAGCTACTAAAATTATTTTGATGTTAAGACGATGCCATTTTCTCAATATTTGATTATATAGGGCCAAACCATAACATTTTCTCAAACCAAAACATTATCAGCATATTTTACTAAGTTGGTTCTCCCCTTAGAGGAAAATAAAGAGATAATCGATTGAGAGTGTATGGGGTCTCACCATCCCCATATATGTCAAATGTCTTATCCAACCATCTTATGATGATCATTTGTACTATCCTTCCCTTACGGACTCATACAATTCCGGATAATATTCCCATCTTTGTACTATATTTCATATATCATAAAAAAATGTGTTTACATACATTGCATAAGGAATGGCTCATTCTAAACCATCATGAATTCTCTTAGGCGCTGTATATTTTCCTTTCTCTGGGGAGCCTCTAATGGTAAGCAGAGGATGCATTTAGTGGATTGGCACACCATTGCCACTCCTTATTAATACGGGGATGGAATATCAAAAACCTTGAATGGTTTGGGATGTATCTCAGAATAAAAGGCTTATGGATGGTTTTAAATGGCAGAGGATTGTGGAGTCAAATTATTGCACACAAATATCTTAAAAATCACTCTGTAGATGATTGGATCTGCACTCAGCATTTCCATGTACATGGGACATCATACTTCTGGAATGCATCTATTAGATCTCTATCATGGATTACGAACCAACTTGGATGGAAAGTGGGAAATGGTCTTCGCATAAGGTTGGGGGTTGATCCCATAGTTGGATTGAACGTTCCCTATGTGCTCTCTAAATATCTCAAAGAATATCTCTGTGATTATGGCATCACACATCTCTTTTAGGCTCAGAACCTGGGTCATGGGCCCGACTGTCATCATTACTGATATACTGTAATTGATTTGAATTTGGGAGGTATGTGGGAAGAATAGTGGACTGAGTATATTAAAGGATTATCACATGGAGGCATCAGGCTAAAGGAAAATGCAAACAATCTTCTCTGGATGCATAATAAGATGACAGGTATGGTCACATCTAGTATGGCTTATGATCTCATAGTCTCATCCACTCTGCCTCTCACACAAGTGAAATTCACTCCAAGCTCTGGTATTTCAACATACCTCAAAAAAATGTTTTGTTTGGCTCTATATTGAGAATCGATTCAATACTTAGGATAGTCTAAAAAAAAGGGTTGGATTGGACCCAACAGATGCAACCTCTATAAAAATTCTGAAGAATTGGTCAGAACCTATTTGTTGACTGCTCCTTCACACGAGAGACTATAAACTTACTTCACAGGAATTACAACTATTCCTTGGTATGGAATTACACCAATGTACTGGAAAATATTGAAAATTGTATCAAAAGAGGTGGTGTACCATCTATATTATTTTCTTTATCATTTGGAACCTATGGATCTCTCAGAATTAATACATTTTCGAAGACAAATTTCTAGATATGATCTCTCTCTGTTATAAAATTATGGATCAGGTCAATTCCTATCCTATTATACACAACAGAAAAATCTAGGACCAGAAACATAGGTATTGCACCATTCCTAACATATCCTACGGGTTTCTTTGATGGTGCTGCTGCAAATCGAATAGGAGGTGCTAGTATATATTTACTGATCAGGCAAAGTCACTTTTTCTACATTAAACTGGGCTATGGTCATAGTACTAACACTAGAGCATAATTATTGGCCCTTTGGGCATTACTGTACTTTTCAAAAGAAATTGGAATCCCATCACTTCATGTTTATGGAGATCCATCTGTCATTATCAATTGGGCAAAAGAAAAAGCAACACTCTCTGCTCTTGATCTAGAGGCATGGTGTGAAAACATCAAAGGACTCATGGCACATTTCTCTTCCATAGACTTCCAACATGTTTATAGGGAATACAATGAGAGGGAAGATATTTTATCCAAGGAAGCACTCCCCATGGACACAAGCTTACTATCCTTTACATAATACTTTGAAGGATTAGTAATTGGGGATGATAAGCTTAAGCTCTTTTAAAAAAAAGGTCGAGCTTGTATATCCTACTCCACAAACCTTGTTTGGTTTTCTTAGAGTATGGATGCTTGAAATTATTGTATGGAGTATATTTTGATACTCAAGATAGACATTGTTTCGTCCTCTTGAGTGTTTGATTTAGTACTCTTCCTCGAGCACTTCCTTGGATAAAATCATTTGGGCTCCCTTTGTCTTCTCTATGGACAGCTTCTTGGATAGTTTCTATCTTCACATGCTGACAGTTTTGAGGGTGACATCTTCTCCTTTGGTGACCCCTATGTCTCCTTTGGAATTTGTATGAACTTCTCTTTGTTATTTTTTTATCAGTCTTTGACTTTGTATTGAAGGATATCTCTATATCTTGATGATGTAACCAATTACCTTTGATTCAATATGAATACCAAGGAACCACTATTTTTCTTCTGGAAAAAAAATTACATACATTGTGTAGCTCTGTCGTTTCAATCCTCCAATAGTTTTCATTGATAAATGGTTGTGGAATGTTGCCTTTTTCACACTATACTGGTTATTTGATATTGCACATTTTTACTGATATTTGGGATAACTTTCTACTAGAAGCGATGGGGCTCCCATGAGAGTGTCCTGGAAACTGGTTTATTTTACAATGCACCAGTTTTACTTATTTGATGAATTTCATTGATATTTGGAACCATTTCTGTTTGGTTGGAAGTTTCTAGTATCCTTTCCATTCAGACCCAGTGAAAAGGATATAATCTTGTGGAAGGTTTTAAAAACTGGTGCAGATTGAAGATTCTTTTATAAAGATATTTTTTTGTTTATTTTTTGTTGTTGGACAATTTGGAAAATGAGAAATAGGTTGTTATTCTAGGAGTGTAAGCCTTCAGTACGTCGGCTTGTATAAAAATTGTTGTTGGAGTGAAGGAATGGAAATAAGCTGATGGTGTCAAGAGAACAAAAGAATTAGTAAGGCATGTCTTTTTGGATGATTTTCCACTTGGGTTTTTCGATGGTGCATAACAAAATGGAAGTTGTGGAGCAAGTATGGTTTTATATGTGAGAAGAAATCATGTTATCAGATTGTGTATGGGACCTGAGAATGGAACTAACACCTTTGTCGAATTATTCGTTGTTTGGGGTTTGATCTGGTTCGCTCGAAGGAGAGGGTTGTTGGATTTAATGGTGGTAGGAGATTCATACACTGGTTAAATGGTAAGAATGATAAGCAGTCAGTTTCTCTCTCGCATTGGATGTAGAAGGTTTGGAAAGAATGATAAGCAGTCAGTTTCTCTCTCGCATTGGATGTAGCAGGTTTGGATGGAGAGTCGTTTTCTCATATCTATCGTTCTTTCAATGAGGAGGAAGATTTTTTGTGAAAAAATGCCATTGGAGAAATGAATGGAGCCATTTGATTCTCAGAATTTCTAGATCAAGTTCAAATTGACTCTTGTTTATATAAGGCCTTAAGAAGTTTTGTAGTTTTTTCTCTGTTTTTTAAGTGGGTCTCTTGTTTATATAAGGCCTTATGAAGTTTTGTAGTTTTTTCTTTGTTTTTTAACTAGGTCTTGTAGAGAGCTTTAGTATGTTGTCCTTTCAGAAGTTATGTTGAATTGATAGAGGATTCTGTGTTGCGTCTTTTTATGAGCCTTCTGTAGTTTTAGGCTATGGTAGCCTGTTTTGTTATGTGTTTGGTGATGTGGAGGATTTTGTATTTATTGTATGTTTGGTGATGTGGAGGATTCATTATGCTACTATGATGTACAAGTTTATGTAACTTTGATTATGACTATGAAAAACAAGTTGCATATTTTTCCTTCTGGAAAAAAAGTTTCTTTTTATCTATGTCTATATCAAGACATATACTATAAGTTTGTTTTTGTCTACATTAACATATACTTTATAAAGTATAATATTTTGGGTTTATTAAAAAACCTCATTCTAATTATTATATACTTTTATATTTATAATTATAATTTTAATATACATTTTATTTACTACTTATGATTTCATTTAAAAAAATAATTGCTAGTTTAATCTATCAAATTTTTATTTGGATATAGAATGCACAAAGCATCAACCTAGCCTTCTAAATCAACATATGCATAGAGTGTAAGTTCCATGAACAAGTCTTCAATACTTTCCTAAGCGTTTGTCTTCAACATAAAAAAACAAAAAGAACTTTAATAATGGAGAACAATGAATCTCTCCATACCTACACCTAGAGGCAACTTTAAATAAACAAGAGCCACGTGGTGGCAATGTCCTCGACATTGCCACATAGAGTTGTACTAACAATTTCGTAGTAATGAGGATTTGTTTTCAACTTATCTGTATTTTGTCAACTTCAGTGGCAAAAAGATTTCAATATTTATTTATTTGTATTGTGCCAACTTCAGTGGCAAAACGATTTCAATATTTATTTATCTAGATTTTGTTAACATTTATTTTTTAATATGCTTGATAAAATAAATTATTTTATTAATAAACATTAATTATTTTATTGATTAACATTCATTTCTATACTATATAGAGAAGATACAACATAGCTAAAACTTACAAGAAAGGCTTCGCCAATAAAGCGTGCAGGCTAAGGTTGGAAATATCCCATTCATTCATGCTTTCAATGGAAAGGCATTGGCCAACCTGCCTTACTGTCACTCCCCTGGCTGGGCTTGCCTCATGAACAACAAATACCAACAAATACGATACATTGGCTTGTGTTACTTGTTTTTTTAACAAATACGGTACATTGGCTTGTGTTACTTGTTTTTTTAGATATTGGAAGAGCATAAAATAACTTTTTCATTATTTGGAATATTTATTATATAATTTGTGGAAAAACGTTGCAACACAAGTAGGTTGCAACAACTAAGAAGTATTTCACTTCTGTGTTTACACAGTCATACAAAACTGTACAATAGATATAATAAAGACTTATATATAGACATAGCCAGATACATGGTTGTTGTTGAGATCAATATTTTATAAAAACCGATCTAGTCTAAGAAAAACGATAAAATAAATATTGTTATTGTTAGAAATATTGGTCTTCATACAACAAGCAACCTGATGTAAGGAAATGAATGAAGCTAAGGACACAGCAATTTAGTATATTACTAAGAGCAAAGTAATATTAAACTGCGTACATGAGACATTATCTTGAAAATATGGCATTAAGTGTAATTCTGGATGATGTAATTGCATCTCAATTTTTTCTTTTGCAAAGGATGACAATAGATCTCTTGTTGATGCCCCATCTAAAGCAAAAAAGCAATGAAATATACTCAATGCTTCTATATGCACAAATAGAACAATCCTTGTAATTAAAAAAAAGGAGCGGTTTCACAATTTTTAGGTGAAGCCATAATTTTCAAGTCAAATTCAAAGTTAGATTCTATGTAACGATATGTAACGATTTTAAAAGAAGGTATATTGAATAACTAAACAAGCATTTGGGAAAATTCTAAATCCAATTCAAATAAAATATAAAATTATTTAGGACAATTTCAATGAAAAACAATTGTTATTGTTGTTACTACTTTATAAAATAGAGTAATAGTCTGGATAATGGTCAACATATTGTTTTTTTGGGTAAAGTAATAACAACTGAGGATAAAACAAACATATGAGAAGTAATGATCTATTCTAGTTACGTCTTCAAAAACATTTCTTTCAACATTATAATATAGTTGCTACCAAGGGAAAGATCAAGAAAATGAACATAAACAAGCATGTAGTCTTCATCAATTTAACGCACTTATGTGTTGTAGAATTCGCTTCGCTTGCGGCTCCGATCACTGCACTCTCCATAGCTTTATTCTCACCCAAGATGATTCAATTTTGCAAAAAGTTTAACATAGAAATTGCGGCATAAGAGCTCCCAACTCTATGAAGAAAACAACATTAATTCCAGTCTGTTTATGCTTAGTATCCTTGATATGTATACACGGTACAGTAGCTTAGACACCCCCGAACGTACTAGAGTAACGCCTGGGAAAAGACGAATTGATCATTATCCAAAACATCAAATGAATACCTTCTTTTTTTGAAACACAAAAATGATCACTTATTGAGTAAGCGATCCTGTCTTTGAATCCTATAACCCACAAGATAAAAACCAAATACAAATTCAAGGGCTTTAATTGCTTCAGGTTTTATTCATCTATCTATCTATGCACAGTCTATATAGTAGTAGGGATTTCATTGCTTCATGTTTTGTGATGTACATACGTTTATAGTAGAAAGGCTCTCACTGCTTATATATATCTATGTACAGACATGAGAATGAAAAATAAATTTGTTTATCTACCTATTACACCTCTTCTTTCCCTTGCTTATGTATGCACATAAGTTGTAAGCTTCACATCCCATTTCAGTGGAGGGACTCCCACTTGCTTCCTTGCCTCGTTCTGCGGTACCAGAAATCCTTGAATCGTTTCACTGATGCTCGTCCCTGCTGCAACCATTTGCAGGTTGTAGATTAGAGCGACTACAACCAGAAGACACAATTACTGGCTCATTGTAAACAAAACAACAAAAAATAAATATGACAAGTAACAAAATAAATCCTTAACTACAACTGCAAAGCAAATCCTTGGTTGAAGAAAAGATGTTAGAATCTGCCTACACTGAACTTGTTTATATAATCATGTTGATGAAGGAAATTAAGTGAGAGCCGAGAGAGACTTGTCATAAGGGGGAAGGAGTCGATCAATGTCAGCTAACGTCGCAAATGTAAGTGGTCTATGTTCTGTCACTACTAGACCGAAGGGCATTTTTAGAGAATTATTAGAGAGGAATGCTCATATGGTCTTTAACTTGACCCTTCAATCTTTTATTTAATAGTTTTATTATCAAAATTAGCGACAGGGACTAAAATATTTGTATTTTAATCCTTTGTTAATCTATGCCGTACAAAATATTTGAATTCCTTTTGGTCCATAATCAAAGTTCTAATAAAATTTGAAAACTATTTTAGTCCCTCGTTAATCTATCCTATACAGAATATTTGAATTCCTTTTGGTCCATAATAAAAGTTCTAATAAAATTTGAAAACATGTTTTTATTTTTGAAATCATAAATTTTGAAAATCTTATTGGGCCCATGCCTTAAAAAAAATAGCCAAAAAATGAAAAAAAAATGTATATTCTTGATTCACCGGAGAAAGTTCTTGAACAGTTCTGAGAGTCTTCTTCCCAAATGATTTTGCTGAAGTTGTCGGTCACCATTTCAAGTCCTACGAGCAATAATTTCTCAAGCCCTGTAGTAAGCCCTTGCCCTCATGCCAGTCCAAAGGAAGCAACCTCTATAATAGCTAGGGCGATGATGATTCTGACTGGAGTATTTCAGAGTTGGTATCTGTTGGGCTCCGCGGGCTTGTTTTTCCTCGAATCATGTCACAAGATTTTGAACCACAAAATATCTCAAGATGTGTAAATATTGTGCATTGGTTGGCAGTTGCACAAGTTTTTCAACGTCAAAAGACCTTCAATGTCTCAGAGATCGAGGAGAGACAAAAAGGACCTGTTCTGTCTTCTTGATCCCACAATTCAATTATATGCATACACCACCTCCACACCCAGCCTCGTATGCCCACCACCAAAACATAAACTTTTGTCCCATCTACAAAATGAATGAATCTGCTCCTGTAATTAAATCCCAATGTATTGATATAAAGATATACTTTCCACCATCTATCTGCATCACCAGGTATATATTGATTCATTTCAAGTTCAAAGAAATTGAAGACCTAAGAAATGTGTTTCAGTCTGGTTTTATGTACATGGAAACTAGAAATTGCATAGATTGCAGTGATAGTGCCAACAGAGTCCCCAAGAACGAGTATAATTTACACATTTTCTTTTCCAAATATGTATGTTCTCTTGGAAGCAAATTCTGCACTGAGAAGAATAATTAAATAGATAAATACCATCATAAATGTTATCAATATTGAGCTTGAGAAACCACCCTTCATACATAACATGGTCAAGAGCCTAGCTATTGTAGAAGAAATCGGGTTCTGAACAATATATATTTAAAATGTTTTGTAGTTATCAAAAACAATTATGATATATCATGTATGATTATTACTGAGTAATATCAGCCTGCAATTTACAGTGAAAAGTGACAGTACTGCATGATTATTGTTGAACTGATTATTCATTTAACATAAGATATAAAGCATGTATTTATTGGAATATGCTTTTTCCAGGATGTGAGTGTGCTGGCTCTTGTCTCAAAAAAAATATGATATATTAGGTATAATTACTCAGTAATATTAGCCTGCAATTTACAGTGAAAAGTGACCGCACTGCATGATTATTACTGAATTGATTATTTATTTAACATAAGATATAGAGCATGCATTTGTTGGAATATGCTTTTTCCAGGATGTGAGCGTGCTAGCTCTTGTCTCAAAAACAATTATGATATATCATGTATAATTACTCAGTAATATCAGCCTGCAATTTATAGTGAAAAGTGACCGCACTGCATGATTATTACTGAACTGATTATTTATTTAACATAAGATATAGAGCATGTATTTATTGGAATATGATTTTTCTTTGTCTCCTTTAAATTATAGTTTCCCTGGAAGTGCACACGCATACTGAAGTTATATATTACTCCATTAAAACTTTGATTGTATTTAATTTTTGCTGACCAAAGCTCGTCGCCGGGTCTTGGGGCACAAGACCCTAGACAAATGTTAGCAGCAATAACCAATGAATAAGCACAAAATAGTTTTAAAAAATAAAAATAAAAATAATACACAACCTTAGTGTAAATTACATGTTTTTGTTAAATTTACTACAAATTAGTCTAAATAATGGTCATGACCGATTCATATATATCCCCTTGTCGGGGACATAACAAATGTAGAGGCTGCTTAAATGTGCTTTTAGTTTTTGTAATTAAGCAATAGATTATAAGTGAGGTTACAACTTTAAATAAACAAATGTAAAGGCTGCTTAAATGTGCTTTTTGTTTTTGTAATTAAGTAATAAATAGGTTATAAGTGAGGTTACAACTTTAAATAAACAAATGTAGAGGCTGCTTAAATGTTCTTTTAGTTTTTGTAATTAAGCAATAGGTTATAAGTGAGGTTACGTTACTTCTAGTCTTAAGTGAGGTTACATTACTTCTCGTCTTCCAATATTGAAGTCATTAAGCAATAGGTTATAAGTGAGGTTACATTATTTCTGGTCTTTCAATCTTGAAGTCGTGTTCAAAGATTAAAGTTGGTTAACATTTATGCCAAGCCCTTAATAGGAGGAAGGTTAATTTCCTCTTTGTTTTGCAAACAAAGTGAACCTCCCAAAGGGCCTTTAATGTTATTAGTGAACCTCCCAAAGGGCCTTTAATGTTATTTTTGTGTTAAGGGCCTTTAAGGTTATAAGTGAGGTTACATTAATTCTAGTCTTTCAATCTTAAATTCATGTTCAAAGATTAAAGTTGGTTAAAATTTATGCCAAGCCCTAAATAGGAGGAAGGTTAATTTCCTCTTTGTCTTTGTAAACAAAGTGAACCTCCCAAAGGGTCTTTAATGTTATTTTTGTGTTTGTTATTGTTAATTGGGATAATTCATGACAAAGTAAGCTTGAGAAAGTAGTCAACATCAAGCATATGCCAATGGGTATTACACACACACACACACACACACACATATATATATATATATATATATATGTTAACATTTTTGGTAGTTTTAAGGTTAATTTAATTGATTAAACCATTCATTCAAGGTATAGGGTTAATTAGGAGGTTGTATATCGTAAGTTCAAATTTGGTTGAATTCTTCGTAGTTACTGCCTCCTATTGTGGCTAGAGGTTGAGCCAACTTCCATCTAGATAATTTAGGCAAGAGGGGGGAATCCTTCAAGGTTTTTATTAGATAAAAGTCCAAAAGGTTATCACAATCAATTGTCACTATTATAGTTTTGTATTTGTCACCATTTGTTGTTGTTATCGTGCCTAATTTTTATTCACCTAAGTAATCTACAATAGTTTATGTCAACATGATTATTAAAGATGTCATTCATGAATATAAAAATGCATTTCATAGTTGGTTTCTCTATAATTTTTTCTTTATAAAAAAAGTTGAACTCTTGAAATTTCAAACTTGATAAATAATTTAATGTTTAAATTAGTTAACATATATACTACAATAAATCATCCTATGACATCTTCACAAGGATTCATTAAATTATTATGGATAGTATGGGGTAGAGAAGTCATGCTTGAATCCATAGTGGCACATGTGGTGACCACCTCTCTAGCTTTGCCTCCTAGGATTCAAACATGAATTATCTACCCCATACTATCCTCAAGCCAATGGACAAGTCGAGGCGGTCAACAAAGTTCTCAAAACTATGCTACAACACATAGTTGATAAGAACAAGTATAATTGGAACCACATGCTCTTCCCCGCACTTTGGGTTTACAAACCCTTAGTTAAAACCACTACTATATTCACACCATTCCACTTAGTACATGGAGTCAAGGTCATCTTTCCTATTAAATGTCGAATTCCCACCCTCCAATCAACTGTTGAATTACTTCCTGATACTCCGGCCCTAGAACAAGGGTTGTTCTCCTTGGGATGCCTCGATGCGGAACGATGTTATTCGCTACAACAAAATGAATCCATGAAACTTTGACCCAAAACCAAATATGGTTGTCACATCTTCCCACCAACCTTTAGCGAGGGAGATTTTGTTCTAGTGTTTAACACTGTAAAAGCTTCCAAACCTGGGCCATGTCAGTTCGTACCTAAGTGGACCGGTCCCTTCATAATGTAGCGATGTCTCCCAAATGGGGCATATGTTTTGCAAGATTCAGAGGGTGTAACACTCAACATCCCTGTCAATGGGTTGTATCCGAAAAAAATTTACCCATAAGACAACGCACCTCACAAGTGCGTCATGTTTTAAGTAATTACTTTTTCATTGTCCATACCTTTGCCATGTCTTTCACTACACTTGGGTATGTGCATCATGTATACAGGATGATACTCAGAACACACAAATAAGTTGCCATCAGAAAAAAATGTAATATTTTTTCCTCAAGTATTCTCATGGAACTCGCCTCTCGACACCAATATTTCCCTCTAACATGCATATCCATGACATCATTTTGCAAACCATATAGTTATCAATATCCCAATTTTTATGTTTCATCAATTTCAAAACTGAGGACCACTCTATTCCCCCTCCCCCCCCCCCCCCCCCCCC